>NW_022261549.1:27681-49303 GCF_009602425.1 Actinia tenebrosa
GGGGGGGGGGTGCTCCCACATATGGATCATACGGGGGTGATCTGCTGAACCGGGTATGGTTTTTCAGGCTTCTTGTCATAAACAGGGTATGCAATTTCGCTCAAGTTCCAATTTTTTTTCCTGAGTTTCCTGTCATATTCAGGGTTTTTACTTTCGTATTGACCAAAACTGGTTATGGTCTTCAAAAAACGTTCTCAGAACAGAACTCAGTACTATTAATTATATCTTTTTTTATAAACAGGGTCTACAAATTTGTGTTTTTTTTGTCATAAACAGGTAACCCTTTCAGAATCCCAGTGGAGCACCCCTACCCAAATCCTAGCGGAGTACTCCCTCTGGGTAATTGGCACAAGTGTTGACATCCCCCATCCCCAGTTGAGTTCCTACTAATATATATAAAATACTTATTGTAATCTTTGAGGTGGAGGAGTATAGAACTGACCTCCTTGTATGGCACGAAGGAATAAAGGTTGGATGGGGATTAGCATTAGCACACGCTGTGGACAAAATTCAAGCAAACATAGCGAACATAGATTGGCCCTTCATTGTCTTACACGGTAGTGCTGATAATCTTACAATGGTGGATGGATCAGTTCAGTTAGAACAAGTGGCTAAAAGTAGTGACAAAACAATTAAGGTATTTGTTTCACTGAAAGGACATTTTCATGATGCCATCATTTTACAACGAATACCAAAATGCTTCGTGAGTTGTCTTTCTTATTCAAATTTTTATTAAATAACTGAAGAAAAGAAAGTGTGTGCAAGGGATTCTGGTAGTTGTAGTAAATGACGCCATAATGCAAATTTTCTAATAATAATTAAAATATAAACTTGACATTAGATCCCAGCCCTTGCAGACAATCCAAACTGACTGTGAGATGTCACCCCAGGCTTTTTGAGATGTGTATTTGTTTGAATTTTTATTACTAAACACTAGAATATAATTTAGAATAAACATTTTGGAAACCTTTCAGGGTATAATGATAATGCTTTTTTTTGAAATACTGTTTGTGTGAAACAGTCAGTAACATAATGTTGAAAGTACCTTCATAACTTAAAGAAATATTTCCCCATTCAACCATTCACTTTATGTAGAATCAACACTGAAAGTATTGTATTAGGGGTTAGGTGCACTTTAAGGCAATCAAGAAGCCCAGAGAAGAATCAACCACATATGGATTTTGATTATACAGCACCAGCTTATTCCCATGAGAATTAAAAGTGTCGCGCTTCCGATGAAGATCTTTTACGAAAACGCCAGCGTCAACCACGAGCAAGTCTTGTTCCAATTTGTATTTTAATAAGCAAGCTATGGTGAAAACTAAGAACCAAAAATAGTACATTTATAAGACAAAAGATTAAGAAAAATGTTACAAATGATAAGGGCGAGTATTAAAAGAAAAACTTACGTCTAGTGGCGTCGTAAACCTAAGAAAAGCTGTTGTAGAAGATGTGCTTTGATCGGTAACTGTATTTAACTTACRTGAGTGAATTGCTTAACAACTACCATGTGGTCGGTATCAAGTTCCGGCCTGATACTCTACACCGGAAATGGTTTGGGCATGATAAGCGAACACAACAAAAAGACCTTTGTCAAACTTGCATAACCTTGTCCTGAAACACTTGATTGTGAGGCTATGTAGGGAAAAATCCCTGGGGAGACTCCCAGATGTATACGGATGCTCATCAGAAACTATGAAAATGACCCAGGTGAAAACGACCCGTATCCGAGTCCTGTCTAGTTGGGTGTGGGAACTAATGCTTTTTATCCCTAAAAGGTACCAGTTACCTAAGATCTAAGTGTCTGACACGAAGTCAGATAATGAAACAAAAATAAATATCCTGAATTACAACTGCCATTCTGAGTGTCATAATATAATCTCAGGTATCTCATTGCCTCAAAAACACCCTCAGAGGTACTGGCTTATTCTGTGGTAGTCTGGAATCCTAAATGGTTCAACGAGCATCCCCACCCTTCTTTATATAGGAGTCCCCCCAAAAAAGAAAAATCTATTGGTCCAGTCAACAGTCTTTCCTACAAGTTACCATAAGATATGTATTCAGAGTTTTTTGTTGTATCTTAATTATCAGATTTACGAGGGCTACTACCATGAATTACTGAATGAACCACGTAAGTATTCTGAAGTCGTGAAAAGTGATATTATCGAGTGGTTAAGGAAAAGGCTGCCTGGTGGAGAACTTTATTAAGAAATTCAGCCAAATAGAAACCATTTTGCAGGATCCATCTCATAATGCATGGTTTGCAATAAAAAAAACCTTATCAGTATTGTCCAAAAATTATTCATATCCCCCACCCCCCACCACAGAAGAATTTGGAATTTCCGAGGGGTAGGGGAGTCAGAGAAAGAGCAAAATTACAGAGTTCGTATGGAAAAAAATTGTCATTTGCGGAGGAAGTGTGAGGGGAATATGAAAAAAAATCCTCCGTGGGGGGAGGGGGCTTTATGGATAATTTTTGGAACCTTACATTCCGATTTATTTTAAAACTAAACAAAATACTCTCAAATACATTCCATATTTTAATTTAAGGTATATATAAACACTACTGTATGTCTTAGACTTTAAAATTTAAGTATGACATTATTTAATTAATATTTATAATTATTTTTATCACAACTTGCATTTTATTTGATAAGTAATTTTTTAGTACACAATTTGCAATGGCTTTGTATTAAATTATAATTAAGGATAGGAGGCACTTTATTTAACAGCTTATTTGCAAGAATTACATAATTTTATTTGACACCATTTCATAATATACAGTTACATATTTATTTAATATTACAGTTGAGCTTGTACTGACCCATTAGCCACACAAAAGTGAGGCTAAAGTGGCAACACAGTAGAAACTGACCACACTACTGACAACTATTGGTAATATCTACCAGAGTACTATCATTAGATTACTGTGTGGATACTCCAACCGGGACCATTTCGATAAAAACTTTTAGTTCAATATTTTCAACAAGCCAAAAAGATAGCACATTTATATAAAAGAGTGAGAATGCATTAATCTGATTGGCTAATGCTGTTATCAGTTCAATCTCTGTCTGGTTTACTGTTATCTGATTGGTCAGTTTTATTCAAGTGTTCCCGGTTAGTGTCTGCACAGTTATTTTAGGTCAATTTAATGTTAAGAGCATCTTAAAGTATTATAATGGATCTTGACATGATTTAAATTTGAGGTCAATACTTAGAAATATTTTTATAGCGCAAGTTTTTATCTTTTAAAATACTTAAATATATATGATTTTGCACAGCTGGTACAAGGGTAAGAAAATGTTTATAGACTCAGAATTTTTTCCGAGTCTTTAAAAAATTGCAGCTGCATAAGTTGCTTGATATACTGTGAGGATCAGCTCAAATTGGTAAAAAAATATAGGAAGTTAATGTAAGTTCTAAAAAAGATAAAAAATAAAGTGAAGTAAGTGATCTATCTGTTTGTGTTCATTCGTTATTATCATCATCTGTTTCAGCAATAATTTCAAACAAAATGCTGTCATGTTTAAAACATGCTTAAAAATGGGAAACATAGTTACTGCAGGATATCTCCAGTGAGTGGCTGGATTTGCCTGAGATCTAAGGACTGTCTAGAAGATGACCCAGTCTATAGTATTGAGGGAACAAATTTAATTGACCAGCAGCCAAATAAATTTCAAATGTACTATCATTATATGCAGAATCCAGATCAGATAAAATAGCTAAATCTTCATAGGCATTGCAGCATTTGACAGTTAATTAAAAAAAAAAAAAAGACAGGCTGAGAGAATTGGGAAAGGGTTGTGGGGTTGTGGGGGGTGGTGTGGGGNGGGGGGGGGGGCACACTGGCGAGAGGCGAACTCTCACTGCTATGCCATCCATGCATCCAGAAGCCTCAAATAAAGCCTTACAAAGGACAATTCAAACCTGTTAACATTATTGAACTCAAATTTCTTTTCTTTAATAGTATACTAAATTGATTAAAGTTGTAGTATATGCAGATGAATATTAGATCGATAAATTAGATAAAACACAATGACAAACATTGATCACTGAGGATAAGGTTTGCCACACTTTGTTAAGTAGTCACATTTACATCCCACAGGACAGGTGAGGATACCACGCTCCTGTAATCTCTGTAGTAATCACATGATACAAAGGGAAAAGGAATATATTATGTTATATTCAAGAAAGTGAAAAGCAAATTTATTATTCTAAAAAGATGATTCCACAATTGCATTGCTGTGGAGTTTGTCATATATATATAAATTAGCTGCTGAATAGAGAGACTTTTTGACTCCCTGTCCTTCACAGACTGCAAGCTAAATCAATTAACATTCTCAGTTACATGACACAGTAACAGCGTAGCATGCACACATTTAAAATACATGTAAAATATTATCTATTAACTATGTATACTGCTGGAGGAATAAGACATTAGCTTGCGAATATTTCTGCTTTGGCTTCAGGAAATATCCATCAACTTAGAATTAAATCTTATGTAAATTAGGATTCAGAATCCTTAGACATGAAACACTTTTGATTGATGTCCACCAACGCTCAATTTCTCGTTTGTGATTTGGGTCTCAATTGATTGCATGTGACTGAGAATCAGAGTAATGTGAAACCCAAGTGTAAGTGTTTGTGTGTGTTTTACTAAGTGTAGGCAGTTGTAATCATCAAGTACATGTAATTGTTTAATATTGAATTTTAAAAGAAAGAACAGGCTGGTTAATATCTGTAATTTAGAGTAAGAGAAGTAGAAGTAAAAAAAGAAGGATGAAATGCTTACCCTATTCATTGCATCATATCTTAACACAAAGTCAGCTGTTTCTGGTTTTAAGTCTGGGTCATAATTCCAGAATGAACCAGCACCAACAACTGCTCTTGGCCAGATCTAAATTGTATAAAAAATCAGATATCAGAATCCTACATTAGATATTGTAGCTCCTATACCAGATTTACCAGAAAGGATGGGGGCAATTGAACTCACCAAGCCACTGACAGACTGTGTAAACTGAGCATCGTGAGTAGGGTCATACATCCACCATGCTTGTGGTTTGGTA
The DNA here is from genome assembly GCF_009602425.1 of Actinia tenebrosa. The sequence goes on from NW_022261549.1 coordinate 32,748, forward strand.
TTATGTCTGTAGCAACATTCAGATATGTAGCAATAGTAATCAGTCCACATTGCCATCTCACCACCAAGCAAAAGCTCGACTTCCTGTGGGCTTAACTTATTTCCAAAGACAAATTTCCAAAATCAATATTCTCAATACAAGGAATAATTATTGTAATTATTGTAACTAGTTACATGTACATGTAGGCACTATAGAAGTCATGAGCTCCATCCTCAAGCTTAGCAAGCTTACTTCATTCTTAGGGTGTATGTTATATCATAGCAGGGGAGGGGTAAAGGGGGAGCACACCTGCTCCCCTACCCTAGATGATATCTACTGCATCATTGACATTTCAGTTTGTAAGCAAAGAGTGCACCCCCTCCTAAAAATTCCTGCATCTGCCCCTGCATAGCCACCATGTTGTTTGATGATGACAAAACATTATTGGTATTTCATTTTGTAAGCAAAGAGTGCACCCCCTCCTAAAACGAAAATCCTGGGTGGTGCACCCTTCCCTAAAAAATCCTGCATCCGCCCCTGCACAGCCACCATGTTGTTTGATGATAACAAAACATTATCCTTATTAGCTTCTCTTGATAGATCAACCAACATGGTGGACTTCATTGTTATTTATATATTGAAGGATTTTGAGTCATGCGGTTACACCTCTCAATATGCATACATCCATGCCATTTTGATAGTTTGAATATATTCTACATCAACGGAGGTCTAGCAAGTATGGTGTAATTAGAATGCATTATTTACATTCTTGAATAATCTAATGCACATTACAAATAATTTGAATTATATTAAGTTATTACTTACTCCTGATGAAATGTCTGTCCATAGTGTTTCAGGTGTAACTGACTGTGCATAATTGAGATAAAAATGACTAGACAGGGAATTTATCCTAATAATAAAAGAAAATACATTAATTACCAAATAAAAAAATGAATGAATCTTTCATGGAAAATATCCCAAGTTCAGCATACTTACGCCCTATGTTTCTTATCTATGATTGTCTTCACTGACTCACTTTTCCATGCTTGAACTATAGTGCTGTTCAGAGCCTAATGTTGAGAAAACGTATTGATTAATTGTTATCTATGTACCCAAATATGTAGCTTCCTCTTAAAATATACCACAGCATAATACTTACAGAGGCTGTTATTGAAAAGGCTTCTTCCCAAGCAACTGTAGTCTTATTCAAAGCCACATATTCGAGCAGAGCTGTTTCTAAACTTCTCACATCTGTAAATATAAATTAAGATCTAATTAACGAATGCCAGCCAAAATGCCCTCACTCCACCTTTATGAGAGTGATAGAATAATCCCTCCCTCTGGAATTTATTGCATATATATGTGTTGTATAGAACGTATATATGTATATTACATAATTATACCCCTATGTACTATATATACTAGACCTCCTTGGCTCAGGCATAATGTTTTCCCGGTTCTGTTTTCCTGACCTGGTGTCATTCCTTTGAGATCAAGATTTTTTTGTTTCAGCTGTATCTATCTAATAATATTCATGTGTCTTCTCATATGCAACTGAGCACAACCTAGGAGGCTGGAACATATTTTGTGCCTTCACATACAGTACACTCACAATCATGAACCAAAAAAATTAATTTGGCTATAATATGACAGCAAGTAAACCCAAAAGCCAAAGACCATAAACCAAAGATAACAATGAACATGAAAAAATGACGTAAGACATTGCTGTAACAACATCAGCTTGCGCTCAAGAAAAACCATTTCCAGCCTCCTTAAACAAAGAAATGATACTCTAGGCAATGACAGGTGGTCTGAAATGGAAAACATTATCTCTGAGCACGCCAAGCCAAGGAGGTCTATAAAATGTACAATAATGCATTCCTCTTACTGTCACTGGTGCAATTTTGGTCATTGAAAGTCTCATCAAGGCCAAGATGAAAGAGTTCATCAGGAAAAAGTGACATCATTTCACTGAGAATCCCCCTCATGGTTGTTAAGGTAACCCCCTAAATACAACAATAGTGCAAAGAATTGTCATAATTCTTGTCATACTCTTTGTACTTTGTAGTGGTTTGTGGGACAAGATTTTAATTCCACTGGAAAAACTGCTGGAATGATAATTATTGGTTTGCTATTCTCTCAGTCAAACCATTAATTGGACAAACACTCTAGCTCTTATGTTACTGAAATTGTTTTCTAATATACCTGAGGATCATTGAAAAGTTCCAAGAAGCCAGAACTGTTGCAGAACTTGACACCCTTTGTTTTATTGTACAATCCCATCAGACCATTGGCATGACCACTTGTGAAATATAAAATTCAATCAATCAATGAAAGTGTAAACAGATAAGAAGATAGGTGAATGGGAAGAGTGGGGAGTGGCTACATGGTTGGATGGGTGAGTGAATTATGGATGGGTGAATGGCTATATAGCTGGATGGATGGATGGATAGATGAACATGTGAATTGTTTGCTTGATGGGTGGATTAACTATGATGACTAACTGGATCACAGATGGGTGGATGGAAGAGCAAAAGGTAAGCTGATCATGAATGGGTGAGTGAATGGCTATATAGTTGAATGGATGGATAGGTAGATGGACATGTGAATTGCTTAATTGATGGCTGGGTGGGTGGATAAACTATGATGACTAACTACATCATAGATGGGTAGATGGAAGAGCAAATGGTTGGCTGATCATGAATGGGTGAGTGAATGGCTAGCTTGCTGGATGGATTGGTGGATGGATGAATGGATGGCTAGCTAAATAGATAGAAGGGTGAATTGCTAGCTGGGTGCATTGACTGGTGAATGGTTGGTTGGATAGCTGAGTGGGTGAATAGATGAGAAGGTGGATGCATCAATGGTATCTTTATTTTGAATTCAGAATAGTAACTGTTGTTTCAGAAGCCAAAGCTTCTATCAAATACTGTCCAGGTTTTTTAATAGGCATACCAATAATAATTTATTATTTTGTGACAAAACATAACTTACGCAGCTTCTACTTCAGGTACAACTCTTATTCCCCTGTCTCTTGCATAAGCAACAAGATTTTTTACATCATCTTGAGAGTATATTTCTTGTTCATTATTACGCAGGTCTGGGTACCTACAACAAAAACAATGGTCCAGACATTATATGTTGTTATGATATTATAAAATAAGTTACCTGTTCTCTCACATTAAAAATTATTGAAACCAATATAAGCCAATAATTATAAGGCTTTTTCATGATGTACTGTATGCATTGGCATATCGGCTATTAACACATCTGCACATGTAAACAGGGTACAGGTATGTATGTATATACTCACATTTTACTTTCAACACTGAATCTGCAAAGGTCTGACAGATGAAAATGGAAGACGTTCAGCTTGACAAAACTCATGGCATCAAGGATATTGTAGAGCAGTTCAATTGGAAACAAACGGCGCCTTAAATAATGATGACAATACTCATTGATTATGTGTCACAGTATATATATCCAAGAGGGGCAGATACTGCATGTACTGTAAGGCAAGAAAAGTAAAGTTCTCTCAATTGAGTTGTCTGTTGTTACTATGGAACCTTTGCAGGGGTGGATCCAGGAATTTGTTCAGGAGGGTGCTGCTTACAAAGTTAACCCAGGGAGGGGTGCACCCCTTAGAATCAAAGGGAAAAACATTATTTTGTATTGGTTATTTTCGAAGTGAGGGCACAAAGTCGAACCAGGGAGGGGTGTGCACCCCCTGCACCCCTCTCCTGGATCCGCCACTGCTTTGGTAGAAAATGTTTTTCTAACCATTCAAACAGTACTTTTTGTCATCTTACTAATCCTTGCTGTATAAGAAAAACAAAACCTAATTGCTCCCAAAGGGAGGGAGCAGTTATTGCATATTTTACACTTCCATACCCAGTATCCAACATAAGTCCTCTGTGAATGAACGAGGGTTCGTCTTTAATGTCAATATTTCTGCTCACAAGAGCTCCATATTCAATCAACTGAGATAATGTTTCTAGACCATACCTATAAATATAATATATACAAGGGGCATAAGTCATTGACAGATCAAATGAGAAACTGAAGATTGAATGCAGAGGTTACAAACAACTACATAGATATGATGGCTTCAGGTGGAACAGTATGGACTGTAGATTTTTGTTCTTTCTTCCATCCCATGTTTCATTCACTTGAGTATTATACCTTTCTTGAGAATTGATCTACAGTAGGTACAACTTTAAAGACTTGCTTCATTCTAAGATGAGGTGTATGGCATCCTGAAGTTGCTCTGTGATATATACATGTAAAGACACCTTCCAAAGTTTGCATTCATGCATTTTACTGTACATGCATGACTTGCATGCACAAGGTGTTTTATAATAACAAATGCCAAGCATTTGAAAACATTTGGCAAAGGATACACAAAACGATATAGAGTTATATATGTAAATCTTTGCTTCATTACATGGATAATCTGGGGGTACTCTTGCCCATTTAGGTTAGTGATTTTAGGGATGTGCCGCTGAGCCCTCTGAAACCCACACACTGTTCCAGAGTAGCGTAGGTTAGTGCGTGATTTCATAATAATATACCCTGTACCAGAGTGAGTGCGATTTTATATACCCTGTTCCAGAGTAGAAAATGCATAGCAAATATAGGGGAGTACCCCACTCCCCACCCCGGGGTGGGTAAATACTAAGCTTATGACAATACATAATAGGTATAGCTTTTGTAAATATCTATTACTTACAGTGCACCAAATGGACTATTTGCATCAATTTGGATCATATTTGAAGAGTTGAAAGACAGCGAGTACTTATAAGAAGTTTGCATTCCAAGAGTTTCGTTATCATTCGTCACATTTACGACCACTAACTCGAGTTCTCCATCACTCTTTGCCTTGAAATCTTGCTCGTTATTTGACAAGAGATGATAGGTGATGTACTTCAGGTATCTCGTGATTCCATGTTCGAGAACGTTGGACTTTGAAGAAGTTTTTATGCTTAAGGCCCTTGACACGGGATATGGCGCTCCAGATAGTGATATCTGTTTTGGAAGAGGCCATACTGTCTCTCCAGACGCGAAATTTAAAAGAAGGAAAGCAAAAGTTGCAAGAAGAAGCTGCATCCTGTCAAGTGAATCACGCGCTTCTTCGAACTGTCAATAAGTCGAGTGGGAGCTGGGTATAGTCCACAGGGTACCCAAGCATTTGGGTAAACATCAAAGTCTCACCCAAACTCTCGCCCTTTCCGCCTCCTATCAAATCAGTGAAAAATCTGAAGAAAATCACTGAATGTCCACCCCCTCCTGGAATTCTTTATAAATTCAATGTATTTATAAGAGAAAGTAAAATTTAAGATCATACTAAAATTTGCAATGGGGTATGTAAAACTGTTTGATGGTGAACTTGTTCAAAATCCTGCCGTTGGCTGAATCATATCATGTCCTTTGTTTTTCATCCTTTTCCATCCTTTGGGAGCACAATTTGATTTATTTTCATGTTTTATTTAAAAATATGAAAATAGTTGCTAAATATACAGTCAATGTCATTAACGTGGTCCACCGAAAAAAGATATTTACACATTTAGACATTTACATATTTAGACATTTAGACCGAAAAGAAATATCATGTGTTTCCTAGAATTCTGGCATAAAACAAACGTTGAAATACCAATCTCCATCTTAAATCCCCACTAAATGGTCGGCACATTCTGGATTTTCGAATCACAAGTTGAATCTTACATTTAAAGTTCAGGCTGACGCATAGGAGGCAAAGAATACATAATGAAACACGTGATATTTCTTTTAGTCTAAATGTCTAAATGTCTAAAAGTGTAAATGTGTAAATGTATAAGTATCAACAATAACAACGTTAATGACATTGACTGTATATGATAAAGTTGCCCTAGTTGTTCTTCACCCCTTGCCTTCCCCCTCCCCCAACTTTGACTTAACATTGATAGCTGCAAACACACCAACATACTCTTTGGTGGTCTTTTCAAACCTTTTATTTCAAACACAAGGCTAAGGTCGTGCAATCAGTATCAAATCAGAATCTTACTCTCAATTTTATCAGATATTGATTTAGTTTTTATTCAACATTATTGAGTTTTCAAATGAAGAAATACAAGACTATTAATCTGAAACATTAGAGAATGACTACACTTGAATGCTATATTGCTGTTCTGTGCATTTTGTTCCTGCACTGACCAAAATTCATCAGTTCCAATCTACTCAAATGAGTTGAGTTGACGATCAAAACATCATCATCACAGAAAAAAGCAATGGAATACTGAGTATTAGACAGACTGTCATGATCCATTATTAATAATACTGTCAAAAAGCTGCCCCAAGATAGAACTTCATTAAATATGCCAAAAAATTATTATATAGTATTGGTCTGAACTATGCTGTTATGTCGGTTAAACAAAGAGTATCGTTATATACCAACTATCAAAGTCCATTTTTATCATACTCTGATTGGGCAAGAGGGTATCACGTGAACATTTCCTTGGTAACTGCTTTCAACTGGCAATGATATGTTGTTGACCGGTAATAACAATACCAGGGAAGATTTTCCCATAAATGTGTGGTTTTTTTTTGAAATTAAATAATCAAAAAATCAAAAAACTGCTTTTTTCCCTTTGACACTTGGTACATAACAAAACGTATTATGACTTCAACCTCCAGAAAGCAGTGTGTTTYGTGGTCCCTCGACGGCAATGTTTCCCTCGGCTTCATCTTGTGAAACATTGCTGTCTCGGGACCACAAAACACACCTTTTCCCCTGGTACCAGTCAATAAGTGTTAAGTACGTACTTGTGAGCGTAAACACTGTCAAAGCTGCCATTTGAGTAAGACTTATACTTCATGAACAATTTCTTAAGATGTTCATGAATTATATTTTGTTAAGCTGATTTAAAAAGAATAAAAATTGAAAACCTCTAAATAATCATCATATTTTTCACTAACTAGGCTGAGTTAGTTAATTGTTTAGCTCTTTTTCAATATCTTTCACAATGTCTAGTGGTGCTGTGTTTGGTGCATAACGCTTAACAGGGATGCCTTCTTTATCACAAAGAAACTTTGTGAAATTCCACTTGATGTTGTCAGTGAGTGTACCTTTCTTTGCTTTCTTAAGGAACACATAAAGGGGGTGAGCATCAGAACCATTCACATTTATCTTACTAAACATGTCAAATTCAGCATTATATCCTTTTGCAAACTCTTTGATTTCTTCATTTATACCAGGTTCCTGACTTCCAAATTGGTTGCAAGGAAAAGCAAGAATTCGAAGACCTTTCTCAGCATACCTAGAAGGAAAAAAAAGATCAAGTTAACTAAGCCCATTATAATAATAACTACCAAAATATATTTAACAAATAAAACAGCTTTTTATGTGCTCCATAAAGTGACAAAGCAAGCAGGAAGTGATGTAAGCAGCACAGCACAAACATGGTAATGACACTGCAAGGGATACGCCAGACCAATCACATTCTCTACATCCAATCCAATACCCAGAACATGGTATGAACATGGTCACACAAAGGTAATGGCAATACCAGACCAATCACATTGTGTGTGAAAAAAATCAGGCAATTAAAATTATAGAAAGCATCATGGTCATGGCATGGCACGCTTAYGGCACTGGGCTTTTCACAGTCATGAAAAACTGCTCTAATGGATTTTTAAGTACTGTTAGTAGGTGCCAAACGTCAAAATTTGGTCATCAAATGTTAATGTACCGCCCCAATTAGTGCGGTTTTCTTTAGAAGTGTTTCCGTTTAGGTGAAAGCGACGGTATTTCGAATATTCAAATATCTATAAATGCTTCGTTTACTAGTTATAGGGAAGAAAAGTTAATCAGACTTTACTGTGAACTGTAACACAATTATATAGTGCACTTTAAATAATAATAATCATGATGAAGATGATACTATTTAACAGACTATTAAGCTGATATAGCTTATTCAATTTCAAAATATTATCCTACAAGTTAGCATAATATTTCAAAACCATCATTCACTCATGACCTATATGAGTATATCTAATTAGATAGCCCTAGGCTGTTGTAATAAGCATGTGCCCTAAAATAAGGAACCTTATATTTATAATCTTATTAATCCTTTGTAAAAATGGCACTAATTAATTAAAAAATTCAAAGTTTAAAGTTCAAATTAAATAATTACTAAAGTATGAAATGTGATCTTAATTAATTAAACATAGATTATTCAATTATAATTATATTTCAATACAAAGTATGTTATGCAATAGGATGCCGACGAAGCATGACAAAGTTGTACAGGAATGGATATCTTATGAGTCAATGGTATGCTTTTAACGATAACTCCTTTACATAAAACAAAGCAAGACAAACAACAGAGTTCAAAACCTCGCCAAAAAAACACGTTATCTGTAATAACTGTTTTAAAGAAGGTACTTGGAGCTTACCGTGTGTGCAGTTCTTGTAGCTGAGTGTAGTTCTTCTTCGTAAACCCTCATTTAGAGGCCACATTCACAATCAAAGTAACAAACCCTTTGTATTTCGACAACGAGACGTCGTTTCCATCGATGTCTTTCGCTTCAAACTCACATATCGAAGTAGCGGCTTTACCACCTTCAGCCATGGCTGTACTGAACAAACCAGCAGCTAAACCAACCGGTAAACACACAATCCTCAAGTTATTGAATGTAGATGGAGAGAAGAGGTATTTATTTGCTTGGAATACACGCCGATGTAGCAAACTCCCCATGTATTGTAGAGGCTATTTCGCGAGACTCAAAACGACATCCCGAAAATGACGTCACCTTCGTGTTCCGACGGATTCGTTCCGTCGTACCGACTCGTGACGTGACCAACAACAAACAAGATGGCGCCGATGCGTTTCTACTACTTTTCTCTGTGCTTTTCTTAATTCTTACATGATCATGAGGACTACCTCCAAGTTCCGTACAAAAATAAAGGTAAGATTTTAGGCAAAGTATTTTAACAGCAATTGTTTACAAAATCGTAACAATGTTTTATTATTGTGTCATTTTGGTACTCACGAAATAGTTGTTTTAAACTTTGGACGTTACTTCGCGAGTTCCAAAATGACAAGCTTTTTTAAGCTCAAATTTTCTGTTAAAATTCACAACTGTATGTCGAAACTATATCCTTTTAGACTTCATTTTTTTAAATCGATTTACATCTATTTTCATAAACATACGACCTCGGTGCTCCGAGTTGCACGCTGAAATTTGTTTTTTTCGCTGCCGTCAATCAAACCTAATCAGTCGGTAACTTTCATATTTTTGATTTGCGGGAGCGAAAACCCAAATTTCAGCGTGTAATTCAGTTAACTTAAAGTTGGTGATGCAATAATGTAGGCGCATAGGCTCGTAGGCATGTAGGCGCTTACAGGCTCCTATTCTTGTATGCCCGGAGTGGGAGGGTGGGGGAGGGGGGGTACTCCCATAAATGAACTATACGGGGATGATGCGATGAAGAGGGTATGGTTTTTCGAGCTTCTTCTTTGATCCAGCCCCGCCCCTCAGAAATTCAACATCCCTATGTGTGTGTGAGGAGAGGGGTATGGATAGTTTCTGGTACTACACAATGTTATTTTGTTAATTGTTCATCATGACTAGTATCAAAACTACCTCATAGTCTGAAGTAGGGCAGGGCAGCCAAACCTTTTAGTATTTTGAACCAGAAATCTTBGCTTTTTAAATGAAAAATGATCACCATTGTCCTGCAAAAGTGTGGAGAGATTTCTTTAGAGAGATAGTTAAGAGAGACATTGACTTGTTTCTATTCATAACTTAAGTACCTGCATCTTTTCAAGATATCGCCTTTTATTAGCCTTGTTTCTGTCAATACCATGATGACAGTCATAGACCTTTTATGCCATTTATCACAGATGGTGTGCCATCAAACTCTATTCTGCTAGAAATTGTTGATTTAGCATTTTCAAAGAACACTTTATGTTTTTTCCGAACATCTGTTTTGGTTTTATTTTTATAAAAAAAAGATTTAATAAATATATTTTACATGTACATAGATGGATAAATCACTCACTTAATTCTATTTTTATTACTTGTTACAGGTAAATATTACTATCGACTATGTCTCATTTTCTCATTGGACTCTGAAGATGACTTACACTCAGGTTGTGGAATCGTCAGTCGCCACCAACTACAGTCTTTTTCAAGACTACACTCACCCGGAAAATCACATTTCACACCAAATTCAACTTATTTCTTTCATTTTTCTCTTTCTGTTCTTTCACTTTTGGTGTAATGCAAATTCTTTTAGAATTTTTCATTTCATTTTCCAGGTTAAGCARCATGCTATTAACAAATACTACAGAATGTCTCTGTGATCCGTGCCATGTGTATATAATGACATAACATCTTATAAAKAAAAAAAGTTAATACATATATRCTATAAAAATCATTTATTACTACAGTAGTCATAGTTGTGACCTTATAAATTAGAATAATTGTTCTCTTGAATTTTTTCCGGGGACTCTGGGAGGAGGAGGGTAGAGGGAAGGAGAAATGATCATGAAGAGAGCTTAGTATTTTTTAATTAAAAATGCCAACATACCTTTTCTTGCAAAATTCTTGCAGTAAAACGCACAGAATTTACTTGTTGTAGCAGTTTCAAATTGTCTAAGCACCTCTAAGGCTTCAAGCTCATTCAAAACATAACCAAAATCAGGGGCGGATCCAGGATTTTTTCAAAGGGGAGGTTGTAGCATTCATTGAGGTGGTGGAGAGATATAGCAGACCAAAGGGTTAGGGAGTCAATTATTTGCTGCAGGCGAGCATGGTTGTTTCAGGTCCCACACACGGCGTATAAAAAAAAAAAGCGAGAAAAATGTGTCCAACACCCCTGTTTTAATAAAACTCGCAATGCTGTTGGTGTTGTCATGAAAAATTATGATAATAACCCCCCCCCCCCACCGCTTAGATTTGCCACTGAAAATTTGTCTCCAGAGATGTGAAGTTATCCAAATGATTCAAAATATAGTCCATCTCCATCAAGATTTTTACCACATTTCCCGGCAAATTTCTGAAATTCCCGCCAAAAGGACCATTCATCATATTTACTTCCGGTTGTCAATTTCGTTCACGCGAAATAGTGTTCACAAGTTTGTTTACATTACTTCGCGTGAATCAGGCTGACACGATTTTAATAACAGAAGGTACGACATTATTGAGAGATTCTTATTTTTATTTAAAAATTAATCACGATTTACACGTTCAAACACTCAACAAACGGCTTCAACACGACTTCAACACGGCATGATTTCCGGTAGCTTCACTATCGAGACAATCATTCCGTCGGGAACACGAAGGTGACGTCATTTTCGGGATGTCGTTTTGAGTCTCGCGAAATAGCCTCTACCGACACGGGTGAAAAACGCACTGCGCATGCGTTGGGAGAAAAACAAAATGGCGTACAATAACAATCAATCACATCTAAAGGTAGGTTTTATTTTAACCGACAGGGCTATTTTTTTATATTCCTTTTGGAATTTTACAGATATTTTTGGATTTCTTTACACAGAATCCGACCATGTGATTATCTGCAAATTAGCCATGCTGGATGTCGACGTCGGGCCGCGAGTGGCGGCATTTTCAAAGATTATTTTTGCTTTGTATAAACAAAAGTTTTTTTGTATAAATCAGCAGTGTATCACAATCAAAATTATCTTGCTATTGCGAAAAGGACAACCTTAAGTTTTCAGTATTTTTCTTAAGTTTCGCGATTTTGTAAAACAATCAAAACACCGGCATCAAAAACATAAGTTGCCCTTAGTTACGCTACGCCATCTCCGAGCATGCGCAGTGCGTTTTTCACCAGTGTCGCCTCTACCACATATATTATGTAGTCAATGTGGTCTTTGAACCTGTTTGCTCAAAGGATCTAGGATATGTCACATGTCACACAGTGTTGACAGAAACGCGGAAGAACTCGGATACGTCTCGTGCTCACCTCGGGTTCTCTCGTCTCAGTTCGTTCTCGTTCGTTCCAAAGTCGTTCAAGGTCATTCATCACGAGCCATACCGAAAACTTCCGACGACATAGTATTTGATTGTCCGAATCTGAGTCTTTATTTTGTTGTCGAAATTTCCCAAAAATTAAAGTAACTTTGAACTTATTCTCACAACCTTTTTATTTTTTCGTTGCTTGAGTGCAATAAACTTTACTTTAAATATTAAATTTAATAAATAGCTGACAATTTTTCCAAGTAATGGGAGGGGAGGGTAAAGAGGTTGCTGTCAAAGCCTGGCCTCCAAGTCTGCTTGTATGCAGTGAATCATCAATCGATCGACACGATTGATTGACAAAGCAACGCAGCAATTTTCTTGCAGTAGGAAGACGCAAAATAAGAGAGGACAAAATGACCGTACAGTGGACATTGGCAGCGGGATTCTTGTATGTAGAGATTGGAGTGATCATGCTCTTCTGTCTTCCCTTCATATCTCCTTCAAGGTAATTTTTGTGCCACACGAAACATCACTGTCGAAACATCTTATTTATCCAAACCTTGCTATATTGTTAATAATTCTACCAAATGACCAAACACTTTGCTATTTTGAGTTTAAGCAAAACTAATGAATAGTAGTAGTTCTTATAGTCGAAGTTGGATTGATTGAAAGCTGGTTGATTCAAAAGATTTTTATTTGTGTATTTCTTCTTGTTTGAAGGTGGAACAGCATATTCAGGTCCCGTTTCGTCTCAGCTGTTTTTGAATATGGCAATTTTTACTTCAACGTGGTCGTTATTGTCATGTTACTTCTTCTTACAGGTACATAGTCTAACAAGTAAGCTTATATGTCTTCTTTTCCAAAGGAATAGTAAAGAAAATCTCACTGGTTTCGCTAAAGATTTTCTACGAGGATTAGGATACACGGACCTTGGATTCTATATTTTGATATATTAAAGCTCAGAAGTTTGACAAGTCGCTTTCCCTTTCATGTTCCCATTTACCAAACGTTTATTATCAGCCGTGATAAATCGTTTGCTACTCATTAGTATTGAGCTGAAGCATTAATCTTTGAAGTGATTAATTGGAAGACATGCAGGTTCAAAACCCTCTGGGAGGAGTGGCAGCTCACATCTTCAGAAAAGCTTCATATTAAGTGCATATAAATATCATGCAAGTCAAGATATTAATTATTGAGAGAGAGACTCAATTGTGTCCTCAATTAGTATATTTCATGCTAAAGTATATTGACACGTGAATAAAGATGATGATGATTATTATTATTATTACTCTTCTTTTCCTTGAAACTCTTATCAAAAAATATTTATAAAACCTAGAATGATTAAGTCATAACCAAGTCAGTCTCACTTCCATTCAAGCTCTCCAGGGTCATATAGGTGATCGGTCCCGAAAAGTCATGACTGGTACAGATTGATTTGCAGTGGGTCATGGTCATGATGGTACTGCATGTCATTGGCTAATAAGCCTTTTCATAGTTTAAGAATCGATTCCACTGCGCATTCACCTTCTTTTGTCTAAACCTTCTTTTGTTCTTAATTAAACAAAAGGTTAGAAATTCGGGATAAAATCGCATGCGCAGTGGAATCGTTTCTTAAACTATGAAAAGGCTTATTAGAATCATATAAAAATTTGCTGTGATTGCAATTTGGTTTAAAGAATATCTCCCAAATTTCTCTGTAAACAAAAGTGCTCTTTACAATGGACTACTTTGAAGATACAGCGGATCTTGGATCCCAAGGCATTATGGGACAACCAAGGGGCAATTAAAGCTTTTTTTATAGATATTATCATGTCGATTGATATTAATAGCTCGTCACAGGAGAAGACAACAAAAAAATAATTAAGACGGCACATCGATCAGTTTTATCCATAAAAGAAAGTCAAACACATGAAACTCTATATATTTTCTGTCATTGTTGTTTTGTTTTATTTTGCCTCCTGGCAAGATGACCGCTATATTGTCAAAGTAGTCCTTTGTCAATTCTCAGTCATTTATCTAAATCCACTTAGTGATTTTTTTTTCAAAATTATCATTATTGAAGACTCTGTGAGGGAAATGCTCAAGTACAACCAATATGACACGAGCCACCTTGACCTGAAGAACAACCCACAATCTGAAACACTGGTCCACATGAAGTTGTTCAGATCACAGAGAAACTTCTACATTTCTGGCTTCTCCTTATTCTTGCTGATGTATGTATGAATACCTCTATTGCAGTATGGTTCTTCAGTGTGRGAATAAACTCTTTTTACATATATTAAGTCAATTGGTATTCTTTTGCAACAAATTTAACCCGATTTTTTAATAGAGTTTCATGTAAAAAAATAGGTGGGTGACCGTTGCATTAAAGTTATTATGATTACAGTAAATTGGTCAAATCAGCTATGTACAGTGTTATGTTATACTTCATAAGAAAGACTGATCACTGATGGGTCGACTTTGGTAGTAGAATTGATCTAAAAAAACTACAACAACTATGTGTTTACACATRGTGTGAGAACTTGTGTGGCTTCATAACTGAGTACACTATAGCTAAATTTCATCTAATTTCTTTTTCAGTGTGCTACGAAGAATTGTCAAACTCGTTTCCAGACTGTCAGTGAGCGAGGCTTCCGCTGCAGCAAGCATTAGACAAGCAAAGTCTGCAAGTGAACAATGCCAGAAGCTTATGAAGGAGATTGAAATGCTGGAAAAGGTAGACTATTCATAATGTAAAGGGGGTACATAGTGTCCCTTTCCATTCAATATTTATATGGTATAATAACAATTTAAACCAACCAGTCAGCACGTGTGTACTAAGCATCCTAACTATATAATAATTACTAATAAAGCACAGTTTTCGACCAATAAGCATGCACATACTATCCTAACAATATAATTAGCTTGTTTAATTTTCGACAGGCCAAAAAAGGTGAAACAGATGAAAATGATGAAGAAGCTGAAAGCGATGAAGTGAACAAATTGAGAAAAGAGTTGGGTGAGAAGAAGAAAGAACTTGAAGAAAAATCTAAAGGTAAAAAAATGGGATTAGTGTGCATCTGGTAAAAACAAAAACCTGGAATCATAATGAGTACTTAATGGCAATGCTTGTATAGAGCATCTTCACATGACGCCACAGTAGCCATGTTGGTGTACCAATTCAATACATTTTCTATCCCTGGGGAATTGAACTTTATATTTATGCTAAAATGTGCAGAAAGTTTCTATTGTTTGGTATACCAATATTACTGCCTTATCACGTGAGTGAAAGCGCTCTATAGCTATTTGTCTTTAATTTGAAATGCAAACATTTTCTGATTACATTCGAGTTTGAAAAAATTGCATTTCGAACTATTGGCTTAATACCCATTTCTTTGGCTCATCTGAGATGATGACCTGTCGAATAATGAGCTCAATTACATTCTAACGAGCCATCACACTTACAGAAATAACTGAAATATTACAGTAATTAAGGCATTAAGGTTTTTTGGTTCTGTCATTTCAGACTTGGACAAGACCAAAAAGGATTTGTCAGCATTCAAAGAGCAAGCTCAAGGAGTTACTCGGGAATATGACAGACTTTTGGAAGAACATAATAAAATTCAGGTACATGCTAACTCTAGTAGTTATTGAACCACCAGTGACCTCTGTATGGCCTGTTGGTACTTTGCCATCACTTATGCTTTTAAGACATAGCGTTTAATTCCACAAAATAATGATGTCACAATTGTGCATCATGGGATCGAAATGCAGACTAGCCAAGCCAGCACTCAAGCTAATTTGCTGTAATGATATTTTAGTTAGATCTTTTAAAAAACTATCTTGTTTTGACTCATATTAATCTCCTTTTCCTTGAAGTAACTGAAGCAAAGTTTGTCCAAATATCAATCCCACAAGGTTTTGCAATATTAATCACCATAAAATATGCTAGTGAGGGGGCATCAGAGTAGTATGAAAGTGGGAGACAGGCACACAGACAGGCACACAGACAGGCACACAGACCCATACGATATCTAAACAATGTGTAGTTCCATAAATTATCCATACCCCCTCCCACTGAGGAATTTTTCACGACCCCCCTACCCCTGGAAATTCCAATTTGCTTCCATATAAACTCAGTAATTTTGTTTTTTTCTCTCGGAAATTCCAAATTCCTCCGGGGGAATGGATAATTTCTGGAACTACACAACAAAGAAACATTACCCATAAATTCTTAAGTAACTGTGGTTCATTTGATCTCAGACCCAGTTGGAAAAGACTGACGATGAAACCAAAAAAGAAGACTAGGAACAATGCAAGGAAATGCATCAATGTTAGGAGAAGTTTGTTTAGTTTTAATATTAAAATGTTATGGTAGAGTGACATAACATCTAATGATTTGATAATTACTGGTATGTTATTTAAAATGATTATAGATAATAATCACACCAAGCTAAGACAATATTGCATGTTAGTTTTTGAATGCCTTTTGTGTTTTAAATTTGTGGGCTACCTGTCTCTATGTGAAGAAGACCCACACCACCTCCCTCTTCAAATCTTTGCCACAGAAGTGGAGAGAAAAACAATTTACACATATTTGAAGAGGAAGCTACACTGTACATCAACAGCTACATGCT
>NW_022261549.1:50583-71125 GCF_009602425.1 Actinia tenebrosa
GACCTTTTAGGGTCGAAAATGAGACCTTGTGTACCTTTTAGGGTCTCTGGCTGACTCCCCGCTGACTCCGTACCTTTTATGTTAAGGTTTGTTCGTTTCGAAAAATATCGAACGTCATACAAGAATATAATGGTTGGAAATGTTGTCATTTTAAATATGGTCGTACCTTTTAGGGTCTGAAATCAGCATCTCAGTTAATTTATGTGTACCGTTTAGGGTCATTTTTAAAACCGTCCGTCGAGCCCCCCTACCCACTTTTCAAGAGAGTTCCCTCCCCCCCCGGAATATTTTCCTATTGCAGAAGCTTTTGTACCACCCACTAACCCCTGGGCCCATCTGTGATCAAAATAAACCAATGATAGGAATGCCTGCAATCYAGGCTAGCCACCCAATGGAACTAATATAAGAGGATTCAGGTTACATAGTACCAAGAGCAGAATGCAGTGGAGAGTAAAAGCTTTGACTACAACATTGGAAAGAGAAAGTCTGTTAAATGAACCTACTGAACTGAGTTGCAGTGAATGGTGCCCATTCCAAACACCAATATGATCTTTACACGAAGGTAAGCCAGGTTTACATTAACAAATATACTAATCTAAAAGGTGGTTGTGGAAAATGACCTTACCATTTCCGAAAGCCCAGTCATCGTTCAGTCTATGACGCACTTTCGTGTAAATAGCTGATATTGTTTTCATGTTGCTCTTGCGCCAATTGCGACCCAAATACTTGGTCTGTGCCTTCAAAAGCTGTGTAAGAAGGGAAAAGAAATTCTCAGTATTTGCTGTAGAGTAGTTCAACGCACGTCCGTCAAATGGTACGGATATGATAATGAATGTACAACACCCCTCGAATCAGCTATAGTGAACAAGATCATTGCTTTCCCAATGCAAATGTTTGGTCACGGTACGGCCATGATTTAGCGTGGGTTACCAAATTTTCGGTAGAACATAATTTTTCGATTCTTTATGAGCAAATTTCGTTGGATGTCATGGCACTTACATACCGTGCCTTGGTTGTCCAGGCAATATAAATGTGCCAGCATAAATCTGCGCACTCTTACTAACAGACATTAATTCCGCTCCGTTACCGTGACGGTTGTCGAGGTTTGTCGCATTCGTACGAGTTAGGAGGGCACGGTTAACTCACAGATCGATTTGTAATATTTCCCACCTTCAAAACGTAGAGCTGGAGCATCTCATGCTTAGCCTTCAAGGCTCTCTTAAGGATTGGGGCAGATTTGAAGACGACCAGCATCTAGCGGAAACGATACAGAATGAATGACAGATCTCTTGGTGATAACAATATAAACATGTTCGGAGCAGCTACAACCAACCATTGAGCCAACACCCCAAACCCTCCCACCTTCCCCCTTCCCCATCCCCTCCCCCTCAAAGAAACAAATTTCGAGGTTACTGACCATAGTCCTAGAGTGTTTCCACTTGGTCAACTTCTGCAGAATACGAACCAAGTTGATACAAGAAAACAAGTTGCGCCAGCAGCATCCTTCAAGATCAGCACTCTCCTTTGACAATAAGCCACAATAAAAAAGCATGGTAAAAATTTAGCATCGTTGGGTAGTTTCTGTTCTGCGAGAGTGTGAGTGTTAAAAAGTAGGCTCAACAAAAAGTCTTGAGGGACCCAGAGTACAAGAGGGAAGGAAAACCGTACCCAGCATGCCTCCTTTGATGCCCTGGATTGGTTACCAGTAAAAACACGGAAAATATTTCTTACCAGACTTTCAGCTGTTAGTTCAGATGGTGGTCCCAAAACACAACATGGAAAGTCTAACTGCGGAATACTAAGAAAAAGAAAACAATATTTAGAATAGCGGTGATTTGGAGATAAAGATAAGATGGGAAGCACGGATTGTGTGCGCTGCTAATGCGCCCCCTCTCACGGCTGTTGTCGTTCGATTCGCCTATACTTTAAACGTTTTTACTTCTGTTTCAACGGAAATTTAACTTTCAAATTCAATGTGGGACTCGCCATCATATGTGAGTAAAATTGCTTGTTGGTGCTCTCCTGCGCTTCAAGGTTTTGTCTCCAGGTTCAACGGTTTTCCTCCCTCCGAAAAAATTAACTCTAAAATAAATAAATAAATAAACAAACAAACAAACAAATAAATAAATGGATAAATAAATAAATAAATAACTTTATTTAGTGTCTAGTCGTTCTAGCGCTTTCGCACTAATTGGGGACACTTTTCGCTCACACGCACTACCACTATACATTTAATATTCTATGCACACAACGCTCAACTCACATGTTGATTTTTACGGAGGGAGGAAACCGGAGAACCCGGAAAAAACCCTCGTAGCATAGGAGAGAACAACACATCAAACAAACTCAGTTCACATGTGATGACCGCAGGGCTCGAACCAGCGACCCGACCCGTTGGACTCACAGAGGTGAAAGACGACGCGTTAGCCGCGAACGCCACCCATGCTACCCTTTCATGAGGGCCATGGGTTTGTAAGCCACTGGTTATTAAATATTGCCACTGTAAAAGAAGGTGTCAGGTACCAGTATCTGCCCTGTGAATGATTGTGGACAGACTGGACAGACTGCTTCTCACTTATCACGACCTTTTCTCTAAAACTCACGCGTTCTTTGCTGTTATGAAAGCCAATATGTTTTGGTTGAGGATTTTGAGTATGAGAGGGATACAGTTGGCGAACACCAAGTGTTGTGCCATGTATTCAAACTGAAAGTAAAAGTAAAAGAGAAAATTAAGACAAGCTGATCTAAAATGAAGGATTCGAGAGAAAATCTAGGATGTAATCTATTATGAAAGTTAGATCTATCGTAGCCTTAAAGTAGGTCTATCAAGTAGGTCTATTAAACACGTCTAATAAGCGCGTCCATCGAGAGGTCTATCAAGTAGGTCTATCAAACACGTCTAATGAGCGCGTCCATCGAGAGGTCTATCAAGTAGGTCTGTTATAACGTCTAATAAGCGCGTCCATCAAGCAGGTCTATCAAGTAGGTCTAGCAAACACGTCTAATGAGCGCGTCCATCGAGAGGTCTATCAAGTAGGTCTATCAAACATCAAACACGTCTAATGAGAGCGTCCATCGAGAGATCTATCAAGTAGGTCTATCAAACACGTCTAATAAGCGCGTCCATCAAGCAGGTCTATCAAGTAGGTCTATTAATCACCTCTAATAAGCGCGTCCATCAAGCAGGTCTATCATGTATAGATCTGACACGTCTAATAAGCGCGTCCATCAAGCAGGTCTATCATGTATAGATCTGACATTACTAACCTGGTACACATGGTTCAGTTTGAAATGCTTGAGTAAAACGAAAAGAAGACCAGAAACAGCCTTGACGATAATTTCCTGACCAACAAATACAGAAAGAAATAATCAACTAAGGATGCAGAACTGAGTTCAGGACGGCCCGCAGTACTTCTTCTCAGTAGTATAATAGTTTTTCGCTTTGTCCTTCACTCCCCACACCTCTCCCCTGAGGATATTATGCTAGCTACTAATCCTCACTCGGCCAAATTAACCAAAGCAAATACCAAACCGACAGCGACCAAGGAGAATGGAGGGAATGCTCACTCATTTTTTACCAAATGTGCCACGTATGACCATGCACAATCAGTCGTAGCCCTTGAAACATCCATGAAAAAATAACAAGTACACACCTTATGTCGATTAACATCGATTCCAAGGCGCATGGAATGAAGAACAGTTGATCTACCACACAAAAATAAAAACAATAGATAAACTAATAACGAAGTTTGTTAAAAATCCCGCTTTTCTCCCAATTTTCCAACTTACGGCATATCTTCTGGTAAGACATCTACAAGAATGTTGATGGATTCAGTTTTGGCCTTAGCTGTAGGTGCAGCAGCTAAAAGAATCTTTAACAGAGCGATCTAAGAGAAAAACATACGAGTTACACTTGAGCGGTCATGTAACTGACGTTTGTTACACTTAATAAATACAGTAATACTAGTCGCGCAAAGTCACCAACGTGAGTAAAGCCTTCTTAACTAATGAAATGCATCTTTCATCGTGGATGAAAATCGAGTATTATACTCATTATTACTCATATTCATTTGTCTCACGATTGTGGGCAGTTAGGAGGACGACGTTTCTCGACCGCTACTGCTAGTCTTCATCAGGCGATGGTGTAGACTCGAAGGTGATCTTCTCATATATCGTAAAGCCTTCTTATAAACAACGCACCATTGTTTTGATGCAAATTATTTTGACACTTGCGCATTAAGACTAACTATAATATTCTTCATCATAGAAAACCTGGGCCCCTATTAATAACTGTTGTCTTCGTTGTTGTTGTTATTGCACGAAATGAATGGGTCACCCTACATTGAAATAAAAGTATTTTTCTATCGTCGCACGCGCTCCTGGTTGACTCAGATTGGGACGGAGACGGCTGCACTAAATGCTATCTTCATGCGTCTGTTGGTCTTTCTTTACAAACGTGCGCTTTTGTGTTATGGTGTGCACAAACCTCGCTACAGTCTCAATAATTTGCGCAAGCTTATACCCTCTCACACCTGCTTCACCCCGCACAACACCTTCTTCAATCAGGCAACACAAAGTAACCTTATTTGCGCACGTTTGCATTGTGTTCCCCACACCTCACGAAACCACTCATTTATTTTTCGCGCACTTTCGTTTTAACCTGCACATAAGTTCTGCTTTTTTCATTTAGTTAAGATACTATATAAAACTAACCATGTACTGTGGAAGGTTTGGAAGCATCGCGATGTACATTTGCTCTGTAGCATCGTTGGAGCACTTCTTTGTTCTCTATGGACAAAATAGGAGACATTATACGGACATTTAGAAGCCTTTGAGTCTCAGATGCTAGGAGTCTTGCCCCATTTTTGACCACCAAGTTACATTCTCTTGAGTAATGTTTCTTTTTTCATCGGTGAGCATAAAGGAGATCCATTATTACGCACTTAAATCGAATAAAGAATTTTATTCTCCAATATGTTGAGAAACAGTCAAGTTTCATTTGCGAGTTTTACTCATATTTCCGAAGCTAAAATCAAGCGCATTATTCTCACCTTTAGTATTATGAATTTCCTTTTAAAAAAGCTTACGTAGGTACGTACATATATATGAATACATACATACATATTATGACTAGATTACGATATTGCCTAGGTTTCAACTCCAGCATTGATTCATTGGATAAATACCTTCGTAAAGGGTCTATCCTCTGCTTCGTCTTCTTCTTTCACTTGCAATTCAGACAACGATGTATAGAGATGCTAAAGACAAAATACAAAATCATATATGGCTTTAATAAAAGGGAAGCATGTTATACTGAAACGTGTTGCGACCGATAATAGTGATCAGTCCATGATAGTGATGGAGGTTAGTGGYTGATGTACGTTTAAGGAGAGGGCGAAGTTAAACAAGCAGTTACATGCCAAGTCCAATCAGATAGTTAAAAGACAGTGAATTGTTCCAAAGCCCTTTTACTAGTGAGTCAACCATAACGACATACGTAAGCGCACATTGTATTTTACATAAGGTTGACAGAACGTTTTGTCGTACCCAAATATAAAGGGCTAACTAAACGAGAAAGACCATCTGCGCTTGTATTATTAATCAACTTTAAAGCTTGCGCTATTACTAGTAAAAACCTGGCGTTTGCCATGGAGTGGCACCCCAGGGGAGGAGGGAGAGGGGAGAGAAAAAGGGGGGGGGGGGGGGAGAAGGAGGAAGAAAGGGAAGAAATAACGTTCGTTTCTGTGAAAGAATTTGTTGTCGTATTTGCGCAACAACGCAAAAAAAAAAAAAAAGGTGTTACGTAGTACAGTTTTACACCTCTCTATACGGCTTGCATAGATTATTAAGCGCATGTGCCCTGGTCATGTTATTTTTTTACCTTTTTAAGAACATTGAGTCCCTCGTGGATTGGCTGGGGTAGACCAGCAATGGTGGATCGGTCACTGAAAAAACAGGCAAATGAATGAATGAATGTCAAGCAACATTGGTTACATATCATAACATTATTCACCATAAGGATATATTAATTTTATAGTCAAGCATTTCGAGTCGGAGCATTGTTGAACAATTTCCTTTGGGTTTCCTGTGGTCCACTATTGCATCTAAAATAGAAGGTTCCAATGATAAATATATCTCCACAAATTGTGAAGTCGCTCTATACAGGGCGTCCCTATAATGGACTTGCTTTATACAGGGTATTCACAAGAATTTTCGCTTATTCTTGGAGTGCAACCACAAGACATTCTTCGTGGCATGTCTGTAAAGTAGCTTTAGCTAAGAACAATGACCACGGTAAATAAAGGTTATTGTATAACTCAAAATTTCTTGAGATGCGAATAAAATGAATGTTGGTTGATAATAATGGTTCTCTAAGTAAGGGTGTAAGGTTATTACAAGGGTATACTTAAATATTTGGCGTGCGCCTTATAAAGGGATATTCCTCACATGTCCGCTTTATACAGGGTTCTCTTAATAAGGTGTCCACATTACACAGGGTTTCCTTATATTTGGCAGGGCTATTCCTCATATAACGTATGCTTTAAACGGGGTACCTTCAATGATTAGACAATGGCAGACTTTAATAAGGCGGCAGGTGATTATAATCAGAAAAGAATTCTTTCAAGACTATATATCCCCTCATGAAAATAAGCCATGAAAAATAATCCCATTACGTAATAATACAACCTATGTGCTTGTTTAACTCAATCGACTTTACCGATGGCTTGAATTATCCTGTAAGGGATGCAAACGATACATACACACACGCAGACTTAAATCTCATCAGAAAAAAAAAAAAAAAATCCTTCAGACGAAGGAAAGAGAGCATAAAAGGAAACACATTCGAACCTGCGATCACAGATGTCTGGATAAAACGAAAGTAAAAGTAAAATAAGTAAAAGTATTAAGTGTAAACGTGCTCAAGGTGAAGCTAATGTCTGATGAGATAAGCACCAGGACAGGATCTACCTTTGAAGGTTTTTCAGAGGTCATTAGCCAGTGGTATCAATTCCACTCCAGCAAGGGATTACAGACTCGCCATGCACTTGTTTTGTGCCAAGTGTCGAGGAAGTCGACGGCGACTTGAAAAAACACCGCAGTCCACCTCAAGACCAATTCATAATTATATTATGATTTGAAAAGAATTTAGAATTCCAGGATCGGACAGGAAGATAAAACATGATGAGTATCATTCAGTAAAGGAAAACAGCTTGGTGAAATCTTTGCAGTAGAGATCATAAACGGATGTGCGTGCAACTATCAGAGTTAATTTATCATCAATTAAATAGCAGCTTGTTGTTGACTCAAGAGTTCATATTCAGGTACTTTTTGAAAATCCCTTTGGTGAAAGAATCTACTGACTTCCGGTAGCACTCAAAGAAAATTTCCATGAGCAGAAAGACTAGTTGCGCAAGTAATTTTAACGCTTGAAAACGTTTTTAACTGATAAAACCGACAAACTATTTTTATGTTTAGACTGAAATGAGCTTTATTTTACACAGAAGATGTCTGCGTACCAAAGAGAAATTTAATATTGGACAAAAATACTTTCAATAAATGTAGAAAACGTGAAGGAAAAAACACACAAAAAATGATTTGCACCGCGTGTGCACGGCTTGGTATCAAATCAAAGATCTTCTTGATTTTTTTTTTTTTTTTGTCTCTGCATGAGCCTACTGCGAGATAAAGTAGAGGAAAAAACTTGAATGTGTTGAAACATTATATTGATGTTCTGATATTCTATCTCTTCAGACGACGTTTAGTTATCTGGGCCCCGTAGCGCGAGATGCTGCATTATGGGTGTGTCCAATTCATTCTTTTAAACAAGAAGCCGCATTGTTTCTTATCGTGTTTTTCTCAGTTTCCTCATTATGGCTACGGTTATCTCACTTGTTTGGTAGAGTACTTGTTTGGTTTACAGTTAGAAACTAAGCCAGCCCTCGAGGGCACAGCAAACAAACCCTGCACCAGACGAAGTAGCTTATCGAAAGACCTTCAGCCGTTAACACCTGAGAAGGGGAACATCACTATGGCAAGTTCACATTTGGCAAACAAAATATCATACGCCATTTATAAATATGTGTTTGTAATGGGTATATAATCTACTGATACGTAAAGCTAGTGGTATAAAGTTGCTGGGATAATATCAGTCGAAGTCTGAATAGTCTATAGCTCACCTAGACATCCATTTTATCCCCCTAGTTTTCAGATCATCGAATTATAACATAAATCATTATCATTATAGAGTCAAAGCCAAGGAAACACTGAACTAGAATTCTTTGTAATGTCAAAACTACTACCGGCGATAGATAACTCCACAGCAAAGCTCTACCAACATGAAAGAACACCGAAAAATCTATCTAAAAATTAAATTAAACAAATACCATAAAAAAATTCCATAAAATACATTTTCTAAAAACAATACGTATTATTGGCGTTTTTTTGACAGCCAATTTTATCAACACACAACTTATTGTAGTTAAATTGGGGTCAGCTATGGTTATTGTACAGAGAATAAGGTCATGTTTCACCCCCCAATACACTAACTACCACCAGAGTTATCATTGTAATAATCATTTTGTTGTTCTCTAGTCGAGATTTAATCAGTTCATAAGTTCAATGTTAGACTCAACTCAAGAACGTTTCGTGATTGATGCCTGCATTCTCTATCTCCATAAAAGGCAACGATGACGTCATTGGGGACCCTCTCGAAAACAAATCCCACAACTAATAACCAAAACTAGAGAGATAAGACTCATGGAGTCGAGCTATCTTTCGTTTGATAGGAAATAAAACAATCTAGGGGATGTAAATAGGAATCGTCCTAGAGGCACGTGAATGTTGACGGAATCCTGTTTTTCTAGGAATATCTTAAAACATGCGTAGTTTACAAGGATCTTTTTACTAGAGCMTTTTCCTTATAGCCATTTAAGGTTCGAGTTTATTGGATATCCTTAATACGAGAACTGTCTGAGGGTCAAAGGAGAAACTTTTATATAGGGGCTAAAAATAGAGCAAATAAAGAAGAATGAGGGGGGTGGGGTAGGGGGATGTCACTATTGCATTAGAGATGATCAACCCGCACCGCGATATCTACCTGAAAGAACCTGGCAAGCGAGTGTTTAAAAAAAGAATCGTCCTTTTCTTGGGAGGGTCGCTAACAAACCTGTGGCCTTCGCTCAATTTTGACGAAGGGATGAAAACCGAACCCGGAGAAAAACCCTCACAACATAAGCCGTGAGAGAACAACACACCGTCCAAGGTCTAGATATGATAGACAGGCAGACAGAAATAAAGAGCCTGTAGTTTATTTGGGTTAAATGAAACCTATTTTGATTAAAGGAATCAAGGGTTTTGATGCCTGTGTGATACAGTGGCTGTTCGTTGTACCCTCTTTCCCTTCCCTGGATAGTGTTAAAGACACCAAAAGTATACCACCCGACCCACCCCCAAGATGCTTTTTGTCGATAGTCTTGACCTTATTTGRTTACAGCTTTTGGATCAGAGCAGGACAGTGAAAACATCTAAGATAGCTGATAATATGATACTCTGATGTAATGTTAGGGTAAACACCGCACCATAAGAATGTCAAGTGCAACAGGTTGTTGTTCTCGCTTTCTGCTTTAGTCAATCGGCTTGTTGTGGAATAAAATAAAAATTTAAACCCAGGAGAAGGCCTGACAAAGTGTATTAAAAAATAATGCAAGTAGTTGCCAACTTTGGCCCACTGTGGAAGCCCGGTGAGAGGAAAACCTGCTTTGCGCGCATATGCGCGCGAAGAAATCCGTTTCCTGTTGTGATATTCGCCAGTTTTTTGTCCCTCGTCTCAGGAATTACTTCTTGGCAAAGAAAACCGACTTGTTCCAGGTCCGCTTGAAATGCTAGCTAATACAAGGGTATTCAAAAATCTATAATCGCCATGTAGTTGAGTTTTCGTGGTCGCTCCTTGATGGTCGAGTCGACCTGCTATGGCCGTTCGAACCTCTAGGTTGTACTTCCGTATATGAATAGAAACGCGACTTTCGATGGCCATTTCAAACAGGTTGCTAATTTTAGACCTAACATAAGCCAAACCGACTCAGCAAAGGCGACGAAGCGGATGCTGATAGAAGTACTGCTGAATATGGGCGTTTTCTAACCAAGGAAGCCACGATTGACGCTGAAATTGCAGGATTAAAAATATTTGTTTATGAGGGTACTGTGTTTGGTTTGGCTAATGATTGGTGTGAGCGATAGCAAAATAAGCTGGAATATACACAGAGACCTTCTTTGTGGACACAATTACTTATCCATACAAGTCATCAATGATAATGGTTTATCGGTACTTTCTGGGAAAATATGATATACGAGTGTTTCTATCCTAGATAATATCGAATAAGGATAGTATCGTTTTAAGAAAAAATTAAGAGACAGGGCCATGAAGTCTATCGATCTCGTGGGTCACCGAAATAGCGAGTGAATCGCCCCATTTTGTACTGAAACACCAAGAATACTTCTAGGCATTAAAACTGTAATCCTTCATATGAAGCAGATGGAATAATAAAGCTATTTCCATATGTGATGCCGAATTGAATGACCTGATTGTGATAGAAGGATTGAGGCTCGGGGGCTATAAGGACCGAGTCTGAGCTATCAATAATATTGATGTTATTAATGAAACCGGTATTTGAAGATGGCTGCGATTTTCATGTTGTATACAAAAAACATCCAAGCTTTGGCGTACAATCAAACCTCAGTTATAGTGTCTCAAAAATTTGTCTCATTAACTTCCCAACTTGGTAATAATAAAAAGACACTTTACAGCACTTTGTGTCGGGACTTTGTGAGATTTTATTAAGCGCTTTCTAAGGGCGCAACAAAAACCAGAGCCGACAAATTCTCGTCAAAAGAGTTTTTCTCAACCGAGCAAAATAGGTCTTAGTTTTTAGAGCAAAAAGTTGAATAAATAAGGAGGCAATAATGGTCTGGCATCAGTGAAACTTGACACATCCCGCCAATGTACTTCTTATTTCTTAAACTCTTAGGAACAATATCAAATTGCCTGGAGCTGCACAGCAGCCAGAGGCATTTATGGGTCCTAAGGAATATTGGATTTATTCGCATTTAGGTTATAACACTAAAAGTAGATCCATCTTCAACTTGAGTGTTATGCTTTAGACCAGACTTAGCCTTCACTCCCTCTCTAGGTGTCGTCTTGGAAGGCATCCAGTCCGGCTTGAAGGTCAAATGAAAGCCTAACTTGTTAATCAATATAGGTTGATTCATTCTTTATTATGTACCGTATTCTCAATGGTTTGGCTTCTGACAAATAAATCTTACATGTCTTCAGCAAACTTTTCGATCCAGATAAGGCAAAATAAAGTTAGGAATTGTAGGATTGTATTGATAGAGTTTAATTAGACTTAAATGAACAAGAGATAGCGTAAGGTGAGAAAAGATGTAACAAGATTGATTAAGAAAATATACAATCCCTTGTGAACCTAATCAAGAGTATAAATGATATACTAGGTATTCTGGAATGTTCTCTACTGACATAACGGCCCGTTCATCGCATAGATTGCCATCTCATGAAACTAATATTGACATAACTTGCCAGAAAAAAACCCCTAAGAAGTCGCAGGTTTAAGTAATGCTTCCCTTTCCGGCTGTCACCTGTTATGTTCCTCAAGGAAATTACAAACCCAATCAGTTATTAGAAACGCCAGCAATCTAACATGTATACAAAAAACAAACAGGAAAGCAGTATCTAGGAATTACAGTGTAGCGCCGTGGATTCACTGTGAACGCACACCGTTGATAAGCTTAGGGACAGATTTAAGAAAGCCCATGAATCGATAAAAATAATTAGCCCTGATAGAATAAAACAGCATGGATCTATCATGTGAAGTGCGAGACTTTTATATCAGTTGGTAAATCCTTTGTCACACCAAGACTGCTGTAACAATAGAGGTTATTAGATAGATCCATGACGTCACTAACAGGACTCTCTAACTGACATAAGCAGAAGGTGTAGGAATGTGAGGCGATTGACCACAGATCGAGGACAATCCAACAAGTTGACTTGGATCGATCGATAGACAGGACGATTTAAAATGCCGAGGTCTTTCCTTGTGAAGAAGATTTCTGAGAAGAAAGGGCCATCGAGTCGAAATGTGCCTGGACTGGCTCACCGCGGATTTGGTAAGTTTGCAAACAAGTCGTTCGAGCAGAAGATATGGTGCACTTGTTGTTTTAGCACAGCGGGTAACAAGTGTAATCAAGACTGATTAGTTCTTCTTTATTCTTGGTGGTTTTCTGTTCAAAATATCGGCTTTTTTAAGCTCAAAACTACGAGGACTTAAGAGTTTTGAATTAGTAGAAGTAGTGGAGTGAGTTTCGTGTCGTATCGAGGAAGATTTGATGAGTGAGTAGGGTTATTACGCATTTGCATTTCGTGCAAGTAGTTGATGATCCTCTTCTGATGGTTGATTCTTTAGGTTACACGGACAAGACGCACACCGGTTCATCGCGCACTTTTCTCAATCATTTCGACTCGAAACCCAAGCAAGATTCGAAGATCAAATACTGGAATGGTTTAGGAACACCTTGTATCTACCCTGCTGAAGTAACAAGCGTTCCTGGTTCTAAAGAACACTCATCCATGACCGAGACTCGAGTGAAATTTGAGCACTCATCAGATCAAGTTGACATCGGCTTGGTTGGGGAAGTCGATTCTGATCCACAATCTTCACCAAGCACGGACAAACGCCCAAAACACCAATGCCATCAGTGCAGTAAATGTTATTCAACGCTTCTTGGTCTCGCGAAGCACCAGCAATTCCACTGCAACACGCATCACAAGAAGACGTTCACCTGTAAGCACTGTGATAAGATCTATGTGTCACTTGGAGCCTTAAAAATGCATATTCGCACCCATACACTGCCGTGTAAGTGCAAAATCTGTGGCAAAGCCTTCAGCCGTCCCTGGTTGCTTCAAGGACATATTAGAACTCACACAGGCGAAAAACCATACCAGTGCTCGATTTGTAAGCGAGCTTTTGCGGATCGTTCCAACCTGCGTGCTCATATGCAGACACATGCTGAGGTCAAAAAATATTCTTGCTCGAGATGTGCCAAATCCTTCTCCAGAATGTCTTTATTGGTAAAACATGAGGATTCTGGATGTCTTTCCATTTCACACGACTAAATACTGCACCACAAATATATTTACCAAACTTTAAGCTTTTTACACATTTGCAAGGTGTCAATAGAACAAAAAATTTCTCTAACATGACTAACTGCCAAGAATGATCTCGAAGGGTTTTAGATTTTTTACCGGTGTTTTCGACAATTAAAATTTACATTTTATGAAAAAAATTGTCCCAAAGCTGAACAATTTTAAGAATAATGAATTTTTGATCGATTGCGCTTTAAGAGTTAATTAACATCATCCTCGAGCTTTTTATAGAAGCGCCGCAAAGCCGCAGCTATTCAAAAATCTTTAGGATTTTTTTTGACAGCAGAAAGTTTACAATTGAATTGACTTCGAGTTCCTCAAAGTTTACTGTCCGTAGATGACGGCAGAATAGTGTTTTTGGTTGTGTGCCATGTTATTGAAGCGCAGTAAGCAACAGGTTGTAAAGGTATGTCAGATTAACAACCCTTATTAGACTAAATAGTTGACCATCGAGGAAGATAAGAGGCGACATCAAAAGCAAACAACATTTATTGAATATACTGAAGAGTGTTTTAGCTCAGACGGGCGAAAGTTCCAAGGAATTTAATAATGAATAAAGAGACTCAGAATAGATGTGTGTGTGCTTTATTCTTCTTTTAAGTGACAGGAAATGACCTAGACTTGCAAAGAATCTGCGTCCTCATCATCTAAACCCCGCGGTTTATTACCACAATCGCAGTAATGGAAAGAAATCTTGATAGCTACCTTGCAGGCCTATTAGATTAAAAAGGAGGGCTTTAGATAAAACTAGCTAGTTTGACAGATTCGAGTCAGGATCGGAGATTTGATCGAGCTGTTTTGCGCCCAATCACAAGGAATCAAGGTGAATCTCGATACGTGAACGGAAAACCAAAGCCCTAGGAAACACAATCCTGTGGGGCCGAGATTTAAAAAGCTTATCTATCTGTCCACGCAATGAATAACTTGAAAAGGCTATGACTGTGGACGTCAAAGGAAACCTTCAAATCGGACTGGCAGCCAAGGAAGAAGGGCTAGCACTTGGAGTTTGATGCCACAAAGAAGTTTTCTGGTCTATTGTCTAAGAGTTGTTGACTTTGCAATTAGGTGGTACGACCTTTCATGACGAAAGATTGAAGGTGTTTCATTTATACCGAAGAACTTAACTCCCTTGTGTCTCTTAATAGACACCTGTAGATTTCATCAAAATTAGGCTTGACCGGAATTCTATACCGTCACTAGCATTCCCCAAGTATGGTAACCCACACGAGATAACTCCAGCTAGCGCGCTCAAAAATGACAACTTTTGATGACAGCTTAAGTGAAAATAAACACAGAAAAGACCTTTAGAAAATTGAAGATGAGGAGTTGTTTGTACTAAATATGACAAAAAAACCTCGTTTTGATGAGGGATTTAACCAAAAAGGATTATGCTTAGCTCTTGGCACCGTGCATAGGATATTACATCGAGGTCTGGGTTAACTGAAATTAGAGATCGCAGAATCTAAAATAAGCAAGGACGGTGGAAAATCGGCAGGAGCTCTTGTTTGCGCGGATCATTTGTCCTCAGACTACATAGTACGCCACTTCCTAGATTTTGATTCAAAAGTGATCGGAACATACTGTAGAAGAGAGAGAATCCAGTGAAGCCATATCACAACGACCTTACGAATCTTTGAAATAGCTATGGGACTTCACTAGGGATGGTGCGAAAGGGCTTCATGCACTCATATCACACGTGCACACCCTTCTACACCTTCCTACCCCACCCCTCCTTGCAGTTTTTCCTACCCTTTTTCAAACCTTACTACAGCTGACCCATGCAGAAAGCGCGACAAGTTGAAGTAACACTAGTATACATTTTCTGTAAGTCTCTGCAGCTAAGGTCAAGTATTGCTGTACTGCGTCAGACAAAAACAAAGTCCTATTGAGAATAATAGTCCAGGACAATACAGTTGTGAGTGCACTTTAACTGACCTTTTATTGAAAACACACTGGCAGATTGCGATTAAAATCAATTGAACATAATCCACTTGTTGACAGACTGACCCCTAACACAGTAGCCAGGTCAGGAGATTGGACTTTAGACTTATATCCCAGGCGAGGCCAAATAACATCCTAAAATACGCCGAGGGATATGGTGCCAAATGATAGAGCAAAAAGGAGCAGAAAGTGTGTCAATGGATTGTTCCACAGAGATAAGAAAAAGATTTCGGAGTTTAGAAGTAAAAACGCAGAAAACCCAAATAGGAGGAACGTATTGTTATTGCTTTTTTGAATTTTTTTTCCAACCCCTAGACGATCGCCCGACCAAAATTATTTCCTTAAAAATGAGAAGGTCTGACTCTATTTTCTCTCTATTTTTCTCTGTTGTCTAGCTGTAGGTCTGTAGGCTATGTCCTCTAGTAATCTAATCCGGCAGACGGTATTTGCTTATAAGCCAACCGCGTAGCACCATAAAAGGTAAAAATATAAAACGTACCTCGACTAATTCTAGGGATACCTTTTGTCTCGTTTGTCACGCAATCACCAACTGTTCATTGAATGTGACAACGCTTACAGTGGAGGAGAGGGGAAGGTAAAGGTAACAATTACTCAGAATAAGCCTTTTCATAGTTTAAGAATCGATTCCACTGCGCATGCGATTTTATCCCGAATTTCTCACCTTCTTTTGTCTAAACCTTCTTTTGTTCTTAATTAAACAAAAGAAGGTGAGAAATTCGGAATAAAATCGCATGCGCAGTGGAATCGATTCTTAAACTATGAAAAGGCTTATAGAGGAAGAAAGAGCATAGAGAACCAAAGGAACGTGTATACAATCAGTATGCAGCCCTTAATAAAGCCATGAATCGAAAAAGTCTAGAAAGTATCAAAAGGTGATTGAAAATTGGAAAGAATAATGAATGAATACATGATCTTTAGACTCCTCTGAAGGTATCTCTCATTCCTTTCTGTTTTATTTTTCTTTTAGTGGGCATCTCCCCTCTCCCACGCCTTCCACAGGAAACCCAGAGAAGAAAAGACAGAATGAGAGATGCTTGACGTAGAGGAGAATAAATACTTATATTTCTTTATGCTGACCTTTGTAATTGGAATCCAACAAACTTTGATCTTGTGCTGTCAAGGTAATTATCTATGTCCAGTATCCTGATGATCAAAAAAAACCAAAAATCTTTGAATTGAAGTCAGGTATGTTAATGACAGATAAGTCACTGGCTTGGGATATATTGGGCTATAATATTTAAAAACACTGGAATCTACAATACTGCACCTTTACACCCTTCTTCACCCTCTCCTATCCTATCATGCATCATGGAAGCATGTGTGGATTTGGTAGAGTTTGTTTACATTTAAAATATGTAATGACATGACTCAAGAATGGCACAAAATTTCTCACTCTGAGGGTTTAGGGCAGAGATTGTAGCACAAATTTGCACACAGACGGACAGGCAGACAGACAGACACCCTTCTTCACCCTCTCCTATCCCATCATGCATCAGGGAAGCATGTTTGGACTTGGTAGAGTCTGTTTACGTGTAATATGTGTAATGACATGACTCAAAAATGGCACAAAATTTCTCACTCTGAGGGATTAGGGCAGAGATTGTAGCATACGTTTGCACACAGACAGACAGACAGACAGACAGACAGACAGACCCATGAACAGACAGACAGACCCACGAACAGACAGATAAACGGTCGAACAGATCATGCAAAAGCATTAACGTGTCTCTCCTCACTTACCTAACTTTAGGAGTTGGCCTTGGCCAGATATCTTCTTTAAATTTTTCATTTCTTGCTGTGTTATCACTTTCACTGCTATCGCTTCCTTCATTTTCCACTGTGGGGGGTGGGGTCTGTGGGATGGGTATCCGATGATGAGGAACATTCAATGAAATGGGTGGGCACTGCTCAGTATATGAAGGAGGAAGGCCTGCCTCAATTCTTTTCTGTCTTTTCAGACTTTCTAGTTCTTTAAGTCCACCCAAGCAAGTCTGGCAAGTAAGAAAGTAAAATTTTAAAGAATGAACAAAAAATATGACTATAAATTATTCTCAACAGAAAAATTGTGCTAATGCATCTACAATGTAGAGGGAATTTTTTTTATTGGTATATTTAAATAAATATAAATTTCTTGGGGGGGGGAATCTGATTTTTCCTGGTGGGGTTCCAACCTGAGACTTGATTACAAGTCAGGTGCTGGTCAGGTGCTCTAGCCACTGAGTACTGGGAACTCATACTAGGCTTCCTGGTAGACAGAAGCAGTTGTAGTTTTTTTATCGCCTTTGTAGTGTCTGTTATAATCTTAACCACAAATGCGTTTCAAATCAACCATGTGATACCAAGGTAACTGCCACGTGGTCAAGGGTTTTACACCACAGACAGACAATCAGAAGGACAGACAGAGGGACATACGAAATACAGACAGACATCAAATCAAATCAACCATGTGATGCCAAGGTAACTGCCATGTGGACAAGTGTTTTAAACCATGAGAAAAACGTGACTGCATTTCATGTAAAAAAACCTGGTGTAAATACTTTTTCACATGGTGGTACAACATTGGCATCATGTGATCAATGTGAAATGGACTTGTGGTTAACATAACAGACGCTACAGGGAATAACAGCTGAATTAAAAAATCACTACTGCCTCGGTCTACTGGGAAGAGTAGTACTGTAGTAGTGAGCAGGGTTTAGATTTAAAAACAAATGTAAAGTAGGGATTGGCAAAACCAAAAGGAGAGTGAGATTTTGTTATCTCTACTTAAAATATTTCTTTACTCATTTTTGGTTTTCCTGTGTGGCAGGAAAAGAAATGTTAGAATTCCACAGGTCGCCCACCAATGCAATACTAACCAAGACTGTCTTCCACAGTGTCAGTAATACTTTCTTGATAGGAAAATGAGGAGCATTGCCAGAACAAAACTTCAGAACCATTTCAAAGAGGATGATAGCCAGTGGGTCTTTATCTACAATAGGTTGATCTGTTGATGTGTTGTTTGAATCATTATTACCAGTGTATAAGGCTGATTTGGCATTTAAGACAAATGGAATGGACACACAGGTGGACAGACAGACAATCAGAAGGACAGATAGAGAGACATAAAAAATACAGACAGACGGACATAAAACAGACATGCATGCATACAGATAGACATAGTCAAATTAAACAGGACAGAGAGCAAGGCAGATATATTAAAAGACAATCGAACACCAGACCTGTTAATGAGAAAAAACAGACAAGCAAAGGACAGACGGACACAATAAAACAGGACAAGACAGACATATATGCATGAAGTCAGACCATGTAACAGACACAAATACATATTGCATACTTAGTTCCTTTTGAAATGTCTGTTTAATGCCCTTGATTTCATCAGTATCGGATTCATGTGGTATTCTCATTCTTTCAATCATGGTATACAATATATTGATATAGACCCTATAAGGAAAGGTTAATAAGGTTAATCATCATAAAACAATGGCATAACAGTTACAAATGCCTTCATATATGCCATTTTTACTAACAGTACAATACCTCAAGTTAGTACTATCCGCTATTGATATTGAAGGCTTCTGGAGTGCAGCTGTGGCAGCATGGGAATTCCTAAAAATAATTATAATTACAAGTTATTAAACAATTATGCTCCTAAAGAGTTGGTTAGGATTTTTCCTTGATTGCAGGATTGTATCCAGGTTCTCTGGTTTTCCTCCCTCCGAAAAACCTAAAGAGCTAAATTCCACATTGATCTGTAGTCATGTTTTGGCTATGATCAGCCCTGAGGTTGTTTCATTGCTTGATCTGTGAACTAGTCATGCCTTAACTTTGATAAACACAGAGGTTGTTTCAGGGTACCTATTACAACATTTGATTAGTTGAATATGAAAACTATTCTCACTCTATTTCCATTTGTAAAAGCTGAGTTACAATAGTAAAGGCTTCCAACTTGTAAAGGAGTATGACATTGTGGTTTGACTGAAAGAACAAGAAGAAAAACCATCAATGTACATTTGATAAATAAAAATGTGTTAAACATATGGAAGTAAATGGATATCTGTTAAAAGCAATTATCAAAATAACTAGAAATATTGCAAAATCAGTTGTTGCAAGTTGCTAACTAAAATGTTAGCTTTCACTGC
Organism: Actinia tenebrosa; assembly: GCF_009602425.1. The sequence goes on from NW_022261549.1 coordinate 69,901, forward strand.
TGCCAGTCAAAAACATAAAACATTGCAACTGATTATTTTTGATTGACATTTCCTATGTGAAAAAACAAATTTCAGCATGCAGCTCAAAGCTACCAAGTTCAAGTAATATTGAAAACTGCACTTTGCACCATCATGTGATGGCACCCATGATAAGGGGCAGGAAAAATTGAATCTGTTCTAGTCTGATTTACATGAGAAAGAATTCAGTTTTCCCGGGGGAAAAGAATCTATTGTTGTGCCTCCTGTCATGGCAGCCATCATGTGATTGTTGAAAGCCTCTATAAGCTTGCGTTGTTTTCACTATATTTTACTAGTAGACTTTTGAAAAGTCCTTCATCTTCATATACTTAATGCTCACTGATTGAAGTACAGGCAGCCCAACTAGGATCACATGTACTAGATGAAGGACTTTGCTGAAGTCTACTCGTAAGTCTGTGTTAGTCCCAGAGATGTGGACTTGGAGCAAGTCAACTGATATATTGAATATTTGGATGCCTGGAAAAGTACAAAACAGGGCCCGGTAGTACAAAGGGTGGATAGTGCTATCCAATGGATAAATCCTTATCCAGTGGATAAGTTGTTTCTGTTATCCAATAAATTCATCCACTGGATAAGATTTATCTGCCAGATAATGCTATCCAACCTTCGTACAACTGGGCCATAGCCACCCCATCCCCAATCCTGTGGTCCCTGGTAGTACCACTTACCCATGATATTTGTTCTTCTTCACTTCTGAYTTCAGCAAAATTTCCTTTCACAATAAAAAAAAGAGTACGAGTTAGTGACTAGTTGATGGAAGCCAAGAATCAGACATGAGAGAAGTGTTAGGAAAAGCACATAGCCTAGCTCCACACAGGGTATATGTATAGGAACTGGATTGCACCTCAATTGAGTAGATATTAAAATAACAAAAACATTTTAGTTTAATTTAGGTAATCACTATTAGTAATGTATAGCAAAAACATGTCCAACTTCTTAAATATTATAATTATACTTTTAAATTCTAAATTTTGAGAGATAATTTTTTGAAAATAAGGAACTGTATATGGATGGAATGGACTGGACTCCAGCTAACTGAATCTTCAGACCGAAAAATGTGTTTATACAAAATTTGCAGTTTTTAATGGGTATGGATAATCTTTATGCAAAGTAAAAACATATTCAACTTCTAAAATTTGATTTATGCTTCTAAATTTGGAATTTTGAGCGATTTTTTATTTTTGGA
>NW_022261549.1:80792-93184 GCF_009602425.1 Actinia tenebrosa
GACGCCATATCTAGATCAACTATTTATTATTCACAACTTAGCTAATTATCATACATGATTAGTTGCTATGGATACTACACCAGCCTAGCTCATCATTCGAACTAATACATACCATGGGCTTCCTGTGGTAGTGAAGCACGTGTACCCATCATGCCTCAGTGTCTCTTTGACAAGAAGGTGAGAAGATGGCAGGTGGAGTGATGCTTCTTGGTGTGGACAGAAACTTCGACCATTACACGGTAAGAAATGCTTCAAAACTAGACTAGACTAAACAAAACGTAAGATAAGATTGAATTCTTCCCCTCTATAAATTCTTTTGAGGCTTTCTAGAACTTTTCGCCGCAAAAATAGGGTTTTTTCTGACTTCTTATTTGTTGCACGTGGCAGACTTAAATTCAAGGCTAAAACTTCGTAAACTTTCTTGTTCTAACCTCAGAAACCACTGCATAGCTACTCTATAAATGCAAAAAGAGTTCAAAGTTACTTTAGACATGATTTTATTTTCTAATTTTTTGATTTTTCAGAAAAAGTTTCGTAACCGTACCGTATTTCCATCAAAACTAAGCTTATGTTTTTGACTTTTCTTCCATTTCTTCAAAATAAAAAATACCGTTAAAAGACAGTTTAAGCATTCAGTACAATTTTACGGATTTGCTTTTATTTCAATGAAAACTACGGTCAACAAGATATTTTATGGCAGAAGGGAGTGGTTGACAAATTCTCCTTGGTAGCAACCCCCTTTATAGGACTGTTCTTTTTTTATCAGGAAGGTAGGCAATGCAATTCCCTTGAAGCGTAATGTAGAAATCTGACTCAATGCTTCATTGTTAATTCTTAAAACTGGCCCAATTTTTTTTTGGGTTGTTCCACAAAATATTCATACCCCTACCACGGGGGCATCTGTTTTCTTCCCTCTTTGCCTTTAGAATTCCGAAATGTTTTGAGGCTCTTGGTTCCCCTTGCATCATTACATAAATTATTATATTAATTGCTTTATAGACAAAGAAATAAGTGCTGTTTTCATGTTAGAAGAACTTAAAAAACCAAAGTCGAAAAGCACATATTACCATACCCAAAAATTTTACAAATTTAAGGAGGCTCTGGGTAGTTTTGGTCTGGCATACCTAGCCACATTAAAACGGCTACAACTTCGTCTTGAATAACTCAATCTGCAAGCGCTTTTCACACAATGTCAGGAAAGGATTAAAGGTTTCAAAAATGCGGCTAGGTGTGCCAGTCTAAATGTGTAAATGTCTTTCTTTGTCTAAAAAAAACTCTCACCGGATTTTCAAAATGCTGCCCATGGTAGGAGTATAGATATTTACTGGAACTACTCATTGTAGATGTGCAGTGGGACTTGAAGTGTTTTGTGTGTACCCTCTTGGGCCTTACTCACACGACAGCCATGTTTATGAGAAAAAAACTTTTGTTTTAACCTGTTTAAATTTATTCTCAAGCACTTGAATTGAAGCTATGTGTGGATGAAAGTAATGTTCAGTAAACATGGTTGCATGGTTGTGAATAGCCAGATTTTTTCAGTAACTCCACCCCCTCAAAAAAACACTGCTCCACCTGCTCCCTGGTAACAAATGAAGGGTCTCTTAGTCTTTACTTAACTAGGAGGACCATCATACTGACGACACTTTTATTGTATTTTTTTAAGAGATCATCAAGGATATGAAGACTAGTTGAATCTATAAGTGTTGGTTATAGATGTTATTTAGAAGAAATTACACTCGTAAGTGAAATAATTTTCTTTGAATTGATTTAGCACCTGTGTAATTTTACTAAATGCTTATTCACCACAGATTGGGTGGATTCTGGTTGTATTTGCCTCAAATATTGGCTGATCTTTACTTTGTCTTTGGTGAATAATCTTTAATTAAATTTATCTACATATAATGCTTTGTTGTATGTAGATTTGTTTTCACCACTTTAAGAATTAGAACTTAATATATCAATGGTTGTGACCTTTTTGTTACAAATGAAAAGCAACCACATCTCTTGAATTTTCTTACAATTATTTACCAAATGCTGGTAACTTGTGCACATTTGTGGTGTGACAATGTTTTCCCAATTCAGTGTGACAAACCTCTGGGGGAATGAAGAGCTATTGTTTTGAAACTCATCGGGATATCATCGTTATTCCTTTTGTATCCTTTGGGATTCTCATGAATTTTTCGAAGAGTAAAAACAAAAGAAAATGAATCCCCTGGAGGTTTGTCACTCTGAATTGGGAAAACATTGTCACACCACGAACAAGGTCTATTGAAAATTTTTTTTACATTTGATTGATTATTGATGTACATGAAAAAGTTTCCTTCAAAATTTTGGGTACTCTGTTCGAACTAAATTTTTTCCCTGAGACAAGTGTTAATAAGGATACATTGATGTTAAGTATTTTTTCATTTGAGTTTGGAGGATTTTCATTACTCAAAGACATTTGCTTTATTTTTTTCCCATCCTTCCTTTGGCTTTTGAATCAAATTGTCAAATTTGGAAAAAGCTTTTTCCTAAACAATTTCATTGTTTGACATGTTTACACTTCGTGCAGTATACTCTTGCTGTACCAAAAATATCATGCAGTTCTAAATGCCTTTAAAAAAATTGAAGACAAAAATAGACATTCTCTTGTTGGCTTTCCATTTGGTTTAATGATTTCCTTAGTTGTTCTGCTACCATAGTGAGAGGATACTGTATACATCATGATGATTGTTATTCTCATTGAAAAACAACAACAAACAAGCAAAAAAGCATTGGCATCAGTATTCCACAGGGCTTGGTGTGTTCATCTTGTAGTCTGATAAAGGTGTTGCTTGAGTAAAAGTACAACAAGAGATAACAAAATGGTATACTAAAACTTAGTTGGTTTCTGCACTGGCTCTGAAAAGAGATTTATTCATTAAAATGAATTCAAATTGAAAATGTTATTTTAAAAATCAAATTGTTTGTTGCCTTGTTTCAGGCACTGGAATGGATTTGTTAACTAAAATGATCAAAAGAATTGCCTTATCTGATTTTGGAATGAATTCACATTACATTTGGACTTCAAATCACAAATACTCAGTTGGAAATGATTCATTGAAATAAATTCTAATTATGAATACCCAGTTGAAAAAAATTCATTGGGCGGAAAAACCTCTTCACACCATCTATAAGATTTATCAAAGTAATTGGGAGTGGTCGGCAAAAAAATACCATTTATTACTCTTGCTGTAATGCAGAATAGATTGTGCCATACTCTCCATACACCATGATTGGCTGCAATCCTGCAAAGTCTATTCTGTTACAAGTACTGGTAAGGCTTGGTGTAGACATGGAACTTTTCATTGATCAAATATCTGTTTTCTTGGGGAAAGGGTATCTTAAATAAGTCATGCAAAATTGGGACTTGCAAGCTACTCTCTAATCAGTTTAAGGCCTAGGGCAAATGTCGAACTTTCCATGCACCAAACTTAATTTCGTCAAAGAATGCCGCCTCATTATCACCTGATATCCATTGTTTTTAATGGGTTCGGTGCATGGAAAGTTTGACGTTTGCCCTAGGCCTAAGGAATTTTTTTGCAATCTGATTAGATAAAGTAAGTGAAAAGTTCCATGTCTTAACTGGGTCGAATTATTGCTGTATACTAGGCATAAAACTGGTGTTGACTATTATTAAACTTCAAAAAAGAAAAAGAAATTCTAATTTCTCCAATGATCTCACTAAAAAATATCACTTCTTTTTGGGAATATGTTTTGTTTTGGTACTACAATTAAATTTTGAATTCGTTTTAGCAAGTACAACACCAGTTTTATGCCTTTTTTAGTATTCAGTAACAGTCTTTTAATCAAGCAACACGTCCTATGTTTTTAGAATCCTAATCAAATGCATTGTCCCTGAGGTCATCAGTTCACTTGTCATCATTCATTTTAATTTTGGTTCATTCACGTTCATGTGGGTTTATTCATCTTCATGTGGGTTCATTCACCTTCATGTGGGTTCATTCACCTTTATCTGGGTTCATTCACCTTCACCTGGGTTCATTCACCTTCATCTGGGTTCATTCACCTTCAACTGGGTTCATTCACCTTGATTTGGGTTCATTCACCTTGATCTGGGTTCTTCACCTTCATGTGGGTTCGTTCACCTTCATCTGGGTTCATTCACTTTCATCTAGGTTCATTCACCTCGATCTGGGTTCATTCACCTTCATCTGGGTTCATTCACTTTCATCTCGGTTCATTCACTTTCATCTGGGTTCATTCACCTTCATCTGGGTTCATTCCCTTTCATGTGGGTTCATTCCCTTTCATCTGGTTTCATTCACCTTCATCTGGGTTCATTCACTTTCATCTGGGTTCATTCACCTTCATCTGGGTTCATTCCCTTTCATCTGGGTTCATTCCCTTTCATCTGGTTTCATTCACCTTCATCTGGGTTCATTCCCTTTCATCTGGTTTCATTCACCTTCATGTGGGTTCATTCACTTTCATCTGGGTTCATTCACCTTCATCTGGGTTCATTCACTTTCATCTGGGTTCATTCACCTTCATCTGGGTTCATTCCCTTTCATCTGGGTTCATTCCCTTTCATCTGGTTTCATTCACCTTCATGTGGGTTCATTCACCTTCATGTGGGTTCATTCACCTCGATCTGGGTTCATTCACCTTTATGTGTGTTAATTCACCTTTATCTGGGTTCATTTACCTTTATCTGGGTTCGTTTACCTTCATCTGGATTCATTCACCTTGATCTATGTTCATTCACCTTCATGTGGGTTCATTCACCTTCACCTGGGTTCATTCACCTCGATCTGGGTTCATTTACCTTCATCTGGGTTCATTTACCCTCATCTGGGTTCATTTACCTTCATTCACCTTCATATGGCTTCATTCACTTTCATCTCGGTTCATTCACGTTCATCTGGGTTCATTCACGTTCATCTGGGTTCATTTACCTTCATCTGGGTTCATTTACCTTCATGTGGGTTCATTCACCTTCATGTGGGTTCATTTACCTTCATCTATGTTCATTCACCTTCATCTGGGTTCATTCACTTTCATCTGGGTTCATTCACGTTCATCTGGGTTCATTCACGTTCATCTGGGTTCATTCACTTTCATCTGGGTTCATTCACTTTCATCTGGGTTCATTCACTTTCATCTGGGTTCATTCACTTTCATCTGGGTTCATTCACGTTCATCTGGGTTTATTCACTTTCATCTCGGTTCATTCACTTTCATCTGGGTTCATTCACCTTCATCTGGGTTCATTCACCTTCATCTGGGTTCATTTACCTTCATCTGGGTTCATTTACCTTCATCTATGTTCATTCACCTTCATCTGGGTTCATTCACCTTCATGTGGGTTCATTCACCTTGATCTGTGTTCATTCACATTGATCTATTTTCATTCACCTTCCTCTGGGTTTATTCCCCTTCATTTTGTTTCATTGCCAGCTTCACCTGGGTTCATTCACCTTCATCTGGGTTCATTCACCTTGATCTGGGTTCATTCACCATCATCTAGGTCCATTAACCTTGATCTATGTTCATTCAACTTCATCTGGGCTCATTTACCTTCATCTATTTTCATTCACCTTCAGCTGGGTTCATTCTTCTTGATCTATGTTCATTCAATTTCATTTTCAATCCATGATAATGTAAATTAATGATATTCTGATTGTGAATATAATATGCAGTGTAGTATGCTGGGACTTCAGAGGRTCATCAGATCCTTACAAATTAAACTTTTGTGTAGGCTCAAACTTTTTTATTTTCATTGACTAAAGCTTCTTCGTTGACTTATTAGAAAACAGAGATTTTTATAGATCTATATAGTGCAATAACTATTTATTTTCTTATTTTTCTAGCAAAGCAAGTCATATTCTGACGTTAGCAAGACATATACATTCTCCTACCAGGCCAGTGTTATGCCTCAAGAGGAAAGCAACAATGATTACAGCAGTTATGCCTACTATGGATCTATTTCACTATCAAAGGACTCAGGTGTCAACATTTTAGAATTTTATAATTTACACCATTTTAGTCTAAACCTACTATTATTGGTCATTAACAAATTCTGTATTCTGATTGGCTAAGCTACTAGTGGTCTTTAAGGTTACATGGGACACAATTAGGTCATTTTCTGAAAGCTTAATAACTGAAATTTTCAAGTTTATCTCCGCAATTTTTCGTATATTTCATAGATATAAGGTATCTCAGAAAATTGAGGTGACTTTCAAAGTGTAACTTATTCTCCCACTGCTTTGTGTAAATGGATTATATTGTCGTTGTATCTTAAACTAAACGCGTTGATCTAAAAAAGCTTGTYTCTAATTTTCTTTTTGGCACTTATTATTTTGCACTTGTTATTTTGAAAGGTTTTTACTTGGATTCTCATGGAAAAGAATTTTGTTGTGAAAAAAGACCTTAAGGTTGCATTCATAATGTATGGCAGGGGGGGGCAGGTGGAATTGAGGGGGGATCGGGAAAATTTTGGTAGGAAAAAGGGGGGTGGGCAAATTTTTATCAGAAAAATGGGGGATTGCACAATTTTTGGAAGAAGCCACGAGCCTTGCTTAAGGAGGATCATATTTTTTTGCATGACTTTAAGGTGGGGGGGGGGGGATGTTAAGAATTATTCTCGGCATTTCAAATTTTCACCTGCCTCTCTGCCACACATTATGAACGCAGCCTAAATGAATAACTGAGACATTTTTTAGTTTAATAGCGTATGAAGCGACTGACCAAATTTAGCTGAAATGAGTTGAATACCTTAGGAGAATAAGTGTGCAAAAGTTTGTGGTTTTCTGAAAAACACAAAGTATAGTTAAGAGTTGATAAATCAATATTTCCTTTTTGGACTATCAGCAACACACAGCAAGCTATTTGATCATGAAGTTTGCGGCAAGCAATGAATCGAATGCATCTCAGTTTGTATATACATATCATGTATTCAGAGCATGTTGTGATTACAGTTCCCATCATCTCAGCAACACCTTTGTTCATTTAAAAATAAGTTGTGCTTTTTGACTGAAACTAAAAAAAATCTTAAAATAWTTTTTTTGAAAAGGGAAAGATCTTCCTTTCGGCAATAGTTTTATTTAGATATTTTTCAAAAAATTTAACATCTGGAGTAATTATGTGTTCCATGTATCGTTATGTAATAGTCCACTAGTAGTGAAAAGAACTGGTTTTGAAAACCAAAAACAGTGACGACTAATTCACTTTATCAACCTAATTTCAAATTTGTTTTTTATCATGTAACTGGGTATTTGACCAAAATAGGTTTAGGCTAAAACAGTAGCGCTTTTTCCACGGTTGCAACACAGTTTTCTAGTCTTGTCGTTTTGAATTCTTGAAACAACTGTGGTCTTACCACTTATAATAATCTTTTTATCTCAAGATTTTGTTTACATATTTTGTCCACAAATTGATCCTACCTACTTTGCGATATTTATCTTGAGCAACCGTGGAAAACGCTATCAACCATTCTTAGGTTGAGGAGATAAAAGGGTGGACTTGGCATTGCAGTGCATTTTAGGACTGTTGCAATGTTAACTCAACCCTGTTTTCTCCTTAACTTAAGAATGGCCAATAGGACACTTGTATGATGGCGTCATTTACTACCACTACCAGAATCCCTTGCATACTTTATCTTGTCAGTTAATTAGCAGCAATTGTCTTACTGTTCTCATGAGGAAATGCATTTTTGATAGTGGTAGTAAAATGACGCCATCATGCAAGTGTCCTATTGGACCCTTTTAACATCATGGTGTACAGGGGAATGTTCTGTTCCCTTTGTCCTGTTAGGTRTCCTGTGGGGTACCTCGTTAGAGTCCCGCAGGGCACCTAACAGGATGTAGAATAGGGGGAACAGACCATTTACTTGTACACCATGATGGTGAAGGGGTCTAATTGATCATTTTTTAGAATGATCAATTAGACCCCTTTGCCATCATGGTGTACAGGTAAATGTTCTGCTCCCCCCTATTCTGTGTCCTGTGGGGTGTAAACATCTCACCCCACAGGACACAGAATAGGGGGGAACAGAACATTTACCTGTACACCATGATGGCAGACGGGTCTAGGGGTCTAATTGATCATTCTTGAATGCAACAACAGTAAAAACAAAAAGAATAAAGTCTGTTTATTTGAACCATCTGTAGCTATATTAATAATTGATAGTATAAAGTATAGTCCCTAATAGTATGAAGTATGTGTACTAATAGTATTAATAATAGTACTTAATAGTATGAAATAAAGTACCTAATAGTATGAAGTGTTTAATGCTAATCTTCTACCTATCCCATAATCCCTGTCTGACTATTCTCCTATTGCTTGTCTTCCTAACATTCCCTGCTGCCTGTCTTCCTAACGTCCCCTGCTGCCTGTCTGCCTAATGTCTCCTGCTGCCTGTCTGCCTGATGCCCCCCACTGCCTGTCTGCCTSTTGTTAGGCAGACAGGAAGTGGGGGGCATCAGGTTTAAGGTAGTGGGGGGTGTCAGGCATAGACACCCCCACTAACTTAAACCTGTCTGCCTGACGCCCCCCACTGCCTATCTGCCTGTTGTTAGGCAGACAGGAAGTGGGGGGCCTCAGGTTTAAGGTAGTGGGGGGTGTCAGGCATAAGACACCCCCCACTAACTTAAACCTGTCTGTCTGACATCCCCCGCCACCTGCCTGCCTAATGTCAGGCAGACAGTTAGCRGGGGGTGTAAGACAGACAGGCAGACATCTACCTGTCAACCTGATGCCCCCAACTACCTTAAACACTAATAACTACCTGCCAGCCCSTACTACTTGACTCAGATGCTGTGTTAATTCTTTGTTTGTCATCGCTGATGTTGGCTTCACATGCACTTCAACTGTCAATTAAAGATCAATCTTGCATTTAATGTCGTCCATACTAGCACCATTATCATCTATTGCATGAAGTGTCACCTCGAGTAAGAAAAGAAAAATATTTAATCATTATAACAAGTATTCAGAATAAAGGCTGTTGTTCCATTTCACCACTGTTTTCATTGCTATTGATCGCCAAGAGAGTTGAAATAAAAAATCATGGCGGCCATCTTTGTGTAGTTGATTGAGACAACAGTTGTGACAGGAAATTTGGGYAATAGACTGCCATCAATAAAATAAATCGTTAAGTTACCTTTAWATACTCTGATTATTGCAACTGTTGTCTCGATCAGCACTTAGCAATGAAAACAGTGGTAWAGTGAAGTCATTAAACCCGTTAAATAGATATTAGACTAATAAACATTAGTACACCTTAATTCCATTGTTTTCTTTTGTGTCTATTTGACTAGAGTGAAGTCACTAAACCCATGAAATAGATATTAGACTAACACAAATTAGTAGATCTCATTTCCATTGTTTTTCTTTTGTGTCTATTTGACTTTTACACATTGACTAATAATTTTTATTTCACGGGTTAAATGCCTTCACTCTAAGAAGTCACTCTAAGAAGTCACTCTAAGAAGTCACTCTAAGAAGTCACTCAAAAAATATGAATGTAAACGTTACTTACTTTTATTATCAAAAACTTCCTGCCCATAGTCAGCTGAATAGGATGACACTTGAAATCTGTAAAAAGAATAGAATGTACAGAATTGTATTACAGTCCAACTCACTTGTGCTACATTCTATCAAGGTTCAAAGTTTCAGTAAGTTTATTGTTGAGGTTTGTTTTCCATCTTCCTTTGAGAATTGCATTAATGTTTGAGGTACATACTGCAAGCAGTTGAAATTTACAATGATTATTTCATTGATCAATGCGAGCTTTAAAGGAAGATGGAAACCAAATGTTGAATAATAAACTGAATCTTTGAACACATAATTTTTGTAATTTTATGAAGTATACAATGGAAATATGGTGACCAATTTGAATAATTGTTGTGGACTGAGACTAGTCTCTCTTACATGTGAAATGCTTTTGTGTTTCCCAGGAAATAGTAATTGAAATTGGTCACCAAACTGTATTTCGATTTGGTGTATAATTAGAATAGTAGAAAAAGATATGCACTGTATATAGTAAAGCTAGTGTGCTCACACTAAATCCGTGAAACAAATACTATTTTTTAGCACTAAATAGTGATAATTAAACAATAGAAAACAAAGGATTCTGTGTGAAATAGTACTAATTAGTACTATTTAATGTTCACGGTTTTAGTGTGTGCACTCTACTATAGTGAAAGAGGAAATCAGTAACATTACCTGTTGCACCTTAATTCCTAGTACATCCTGACTGATATCCATCTATGTCACACTCACATCTGTAGATATGATGATACGGCCGTACAGTTCTACAGATACAACAAAACAGACTGTCAAACCTTATTCTTCACATGCCTCAGTTTTCATTGTTTTTCAGGGACCTATGCCACCTAAGCCCTGGACCAACTGCCCTAATTCACTATGACGTCACATCAAAACTATTGTTTAAACGTAAAGGATCATGGTCATCGGACGGGGTCAAATCAACATAAATTCACTGAAAATTGTTCTAAAACCAGTATCAATCCATGAAGAGAAGTAGAATAGCCAGCAAACACTCCGAATATTTTTTAGTACATATTAACACATATCATATCTGAAAACTAGGCCAATTTAGATTAAACTGTTTCGCTGGAGCAAATGCTTTCTATTGGATTTGGTAATTCTTTCCCCCACATAAACAAGCAGTGACATCATAGTGAATTAGGGCAATTCCCAAGTGTCTCAAAGCCAGGGACAGCTTTGCAATCTTACAGGAAAGATTTTGGGCAAAAGAGCTAATTTATAGATAGTGACCACAGTAAATCCGTGAAACACATATTACTAGATAGTACAAAATAGTGCTAGTTAAACAATAGAAAACAATGGAATTTGCATGAAATTGTGCTATTTAGTAATACTAAAGTTTCACGGATTTACTGTGGTCACTATCTATACAGGGGAAAATATATTAGTATGCAAGGGGATTATAATATATTAAGTCAATGAAATAAAGGGTTGCAGGGGCAATTTGATACATATTATATTCCCCCTGCAAACCTTTATCAAATTTCATCAACTCTAGTTGTACATAAACTAGTTATGAGCATGTATACAGCAAGAGTGAGTGGAATGATTATCGAATTATTATATAATCAGCCACATCAAATTCTAAATGGACCAAAATGAAGGCCATAAAGGCTAAGAAACCCAATGAAGGCAAAATGTACCTAAATGAACTAGGTGAATGTACCCAGATGAAGGTGAACATTAAAACCCAGATAAGGGCTTATGAGCCCAGATGAAGGTGAATGAACCTAGATAAAGGCTAATGAACCAAGATGATTGTGAAGGTGAAGGCTAATGAACCAAGATGGAGGTTATAATCCGGGGCAAGGGGGGGGTACTCCCATATATGGACTATACAGAGATGATCCGCTGAACAGGGTATGGTTTTTCAAGCTTCTTATCATAAACAGGGTATGCAATTTCACTCAAGTTCCAAGTTCTTCCTGAGTTTCCTGTCATATTCAGGGTTTCTACTTTCGTATTGACCGAAACTGGTTATGGTCGTAAAAAAACGATACGCGAGATGACATGATAATTGAAACAAACTCAGTGCAATAAATTATATCTTTTATCATAAACAGGGTCCACAAATTTGAGTTTTTTAAATCATAAATAGGGTACCCCTTTCAGAATCCCAGCGGAACACCCCTACCCAAATTTTGGCGGAGTACCCCCCCCCCGGGTTATAATGGACCCAGATGAAGGCCAATAGAGGCTAAGAAACCCAAATGAAGTCTTGTGAACCAAGATGAAGGCTAACATTAACAGGGACTGCGGATCCAGGGGGCTGCAACCCCCCTCCACACTTTTTGTGCCAAAAATACAAATCGAAATAAAAAGACGTTTCTACCCAAAATTTGATTGAGCTATATATACATATTATGCTTAATTTTCAAATGCCCCCCACCCCCACTTTTCAATATGCTCAGTGCTCCCTGATTAATGAACCCAGGATGCAGGTCAATGTACCCAGATGAATGTGAATTAAGTAATGAACCCAGATGAATTTGAATTAAGAAATGGAACCAGTAGAATTAAGGTAAATGAAGTAATGGATCCAGATGAAGGAGAAGGTATGCTAATGAACCGAGATAAAGGTGAATGAAGGCCAATGAACCCAGATGGGGTTGAATGATTGCTAATGAACCCAGATTAAGATGATCGTAGGCTAATGAACCAAGATGAAGGCTAACAAGCCCAGATGAATGTAAATACAGTCTAATGATCCCAAATGAAGGTGAATGTCAGCTAATGAACCCAGATGAAAGGCGAATGAACCCAGATGAAGGCTAATGAATTCAGATGAATGTGAGCGTAGGCGAATCCCGGGGGGGTACTCCCATATATGGACTATACGG
>NW_022261549.1:108348-123442 GCF_009602425.1 Actinia tenebrosa
TGATGATGATGGTAGTGGTGATACATGGTGATGATGATGATGGTAGTGGTGATACATGGTGATGATGTTAGTGGTGATACATGGTGATGAAAAAAGTGATGTTGATGATGAGATAATAAATGATGATGATAATAGTGATGTTGTTGTTGATAAGATGTACACTATAATGGTGATAATGATTTTACCTTCCTTGATTCCAACTTTCTTAATCTCCCTTAATCCCTTAATCTCCCTCTCCTTGCTATCAGAAGCACCACTAACACTTTGAGAGCTTCCAGGTCGGCTTGGTTTCTCAGGAATAGACACCTGTGTGTGCGACGTTCTCAATGCATTTATGCACCACTTCACGACATTATCTTCCGGCTTCTTCAAACTCTTCGCCTTTTCAGTAGCGGAGAGCTGAGAGGAAAGCCTTGCAATTTCTTCTTCAGCTGGTAAAATGACATGGACTTTGTAAGGGTCTGTTTGCGCGTCGTACACCTGGTTGCTTTTGTCATTTTTATCGGGTGAGTATAAAGGATGATCAGCTCGAGAACGAGCAGTTTTCGCAAGTCTAGCCTGTTTTGCGGCGTTTTCTTTTCTACTTCGAGCGAGAGCGAATATAGTCAAAGGAGAGACACTGCTGTCCCCACGAAGTCCCTTAATCACAAGGTCTTCCTGAAGATCGGCATTTGTGCCCGCAGAAGGAACCACATACGTCCTATCTCTAGAAGCCCATCCTCTTTGGGTCCTTGAAGCATCTCCTTCCAAATCCTGGTCATTTTGTCTTGAAAACGATTTGAATTTTCTTTGATCCTCAATTTTTTGATTATTGAAAGTCACAGACTTTTGTCTTTTTTTCTGCTTTGATCGTCTTCCACTAGAAATTCTTCCACTATCATGGTAAGGGTCTTCCTTGATTTCAATTATCTTCGCGCCTTCTGGGACTTCTCCTAAAATGCCCTCCATTGTTTCGCCTGTTTTTGGGTCAATATACACAACTTGAAGCGTTTCATCATCATCCCAGTCGGCAAACCCATCATGAAGATCTTGGTGAATATGGTCGTCTTCGGAAGGTTTAGCATCTTCTCCTTCCATAGTGTTCTCATTGTTCTTGGCACTGCCATCGTCAAGGTATAGCATGTTTTCTTCTCCTTGGGTTTCGCGCGCTTCATTATCCTGAGTGTTGTTGTTATCAGTTTTGTCTTTTTTCTGTTGATCGCCGTCATCGTGCACGGATCCTAACAAGGGAACATTTACTCGCATGAGCAAAAGAAAACAAAACCTTTACCAACTACTTCAAAACTGACAAATAGAGCAGTTTTCGTATGACTGTGAAAAGTTCGGTGCCGTATGCGTGCCTTGCCGCGACCGTGATGCTTTCTAGAATTTTGAATGGCTGATTTTTTTCTCGAGCAATTTGATTGGTGTGGCAGTACCGTGAATTTGGCGTAATTTTGTCCGCGCCGTGTTCCTGTCGTGTTTCGGGTATTTGATTGCATGAGGAGTGAATTCTCGCGCGATGTGATTGGTTTGGCGTATGACTTGCCGTGTCACGACCGCGTTTGTGCCGTGAGCTTTTCACGGTCATACTAAAACTGCTCTAGTTGGTTAAGGTTTTGTTGCATACAAAGCTTGAAATATATTATAGTCATGTGTAATTAATGTCAGCACAGAAGAAAATTTGCAGGAAAAACGTCCAGACAAAGTTTGGGAGTATTAATTCCATATTTTTTTGTGACCTTTGGTACAAAGCTGGTTGTCGATGCGTACGCGGCTTGGACGAACCGAGAAGCGGGAATAATGTGGTAAGAATTGTAACGATAAAACTTTTCTCAGTTTTCTTTGTGCGCGCGGTATTTCCTTTTATTTATGAGATATATAAACTAAACAGTTAATCAGAAAAGTGGGTCCAGTTCTGGACTATGTGACCTTTCGCTGATTGGATTCAAATCGTCCATAATCCATTTAGGGCTTACCTTCGAGTGTCTTGTTGTCTGAGGCACCTTCTGTTTCTTGTCCCATATTTTTTTGTGCTCCCTTTTCCTGCCTTGCTGCCTCTTGCGCACTAATGATCACATTCTGACTACTCGTTCTCGAGTATTGATTGCGAATATCCGAATCTTGTACTGATTTAAGATCTCCTTGCTTGATATTCTGGTTGTTGTGAAGATCGTTCATGGTGTTGGGAGGAACCGATTCACTGTCGGTTCCTTGAGTAAACTCTTCTGTTCCCGAACCCTTAACTGTTGGATTATTTTCATTGTTGTTTGGATCACTTGTTTCTGTAGGATTTTCGGTTTGTTCGTTTTGGTTTTCTTCTAGTTTGTCTTTTGTCTTTTTAGTTTTCTTTACGATTCTGGGCGGGCGTCGTGGCTGCATAAGATAGACAAACGTTTCAATTATGAAATCAATTTATGAGTAATTTCCAATGGAAGCGAAACTATTGCAGATTTCGTAATGTGAAAACATCGGTACAGAAGTCCCCTGCCACAATTGGACAGTGCCGTAAGAGCGTCCTAACTGGTTCATTAGCAATTTTGCGCGCTGTGATTGGTTTAAGAGATATCGTCAATTCACACCGTGAGTGTATCGTTCGCAGTGGTTCTTCACAATCATACGAAAACTACTTTATCGCGTACCACAATGCTAACACAGTTACGCACACCGAACGTAGTCGTGATTCTTTTCCACATTCATTGAAAGTTGCTTTTATAATAATAATATTTAGGTCATTTTATTGCTTCACTACGGTACCTTGTACTGTTTTGGTTCGGGTATTTGTGCGTTTTGCCGGACCACAGGAGCTGCGTATCCAGGACCCGAAGATCCACGTAGAGACTTTGAATCAATACGCATGTTAGAGAGTCTACCGCCCTCTCTCTTGAAACTGGGAAAATTAATAGTCTTTTTTTCTTTTATTTTGACTGGATTTTTGCATTCTTCGCATGAAGGGGCGTCTTTGCTTGCTGGCTCGTGTTGTTCTTCTGTAAAAACGAACGTATGTATGTATGTAGGTTGGAGGATGAATAGGTAGTTTAGTGGGTAGGTAGTGGATGAATAGTTTGGCAGGTGACTAGCAAGGTAGATTAAGAAGGTTGTAGGTAGGTACGTAGGTGAAAAAATATGCTACACATTTTGGTAGGGTAACAAGAATTACACAGAGTAATTTTCATCTACGCCCTTTCTAGGAGGAACTAGGATTTAGAAAAAACGGAAAACCAGAGAACCAGGAGAGAAACTCTCGAGTAACAGTAGAGAACCAACAAACATTTCTACTCAGATATGACGAGTTCAAGAATCGAACCCGGGTCGCACTACGCCACCCGTGATTCCAAATAGATAGGTAGTTGGGTTATTAGGTAGTGAGGTATAGGTAGATGGGTTGGTGGGTAGGTAGTTAGTAAGGTGGGTTGGTAGGTAGGTTGGTAGTTAGGGGAGTAGGTAGGTGGGTAGGTAAGCCGGTAGGTATGGAAGGTGGGTAGGTAGGTAGGTAGGTAGGTAGGTAGGTAGGTGGGTAGGTAGGTAGGCAGGTAGGTAGGTAGGTAGGTAATTAGGTGGGTAGGTAGGTAGGTACATAGGTAGGCTGGTAGGTAGGTAGGTAGGTACATAGGTAGGCGGGTAGGTAGGTAGGTAGGTAGGTACATAGGTAGGCTGGTAGGTAGGTAGGTAGGTAGGTAGGTAGGTACATAGGTAGGCGGGTAGGTAGGTAGGTAGGTAGTTAGGTAGGTAGGTAGGTAGGTAGGTAGGTAGGTAGGTAGGTAGGTAGGTAGGTAGGTAGGTAGGTAGGTAGGAAGGTAGGTAGGAAGTTACATATAGATAGTGAGCAAGCAATCAGTTAGTTATTTCAATATAATAATACATCCAGCAAACCTTTTCCATCCTGTTCTTCTTCGTCAGTCAA
This sequence comes from Actinia tenebrosa, assembly GCF_009602425.1. The sequence continues at coordinate 112,232 of NW_022261549.1, forward strand.
TTCTTCCTGGAATGAATGAGAAAAAGTGGAAATAAAGATGTAATAGTGATGAGTAAAATTACGGTGCTTATTATACATCAAAAGCGTCTATGTTCTATATGTACTATATAAATATCGCATATTAGAAGCCACCAACATTCTACATATCAGGTAGAAATATTCAATGAACTATGCCGTTTTACCATTTTGCCGTGTTAGTGAATACTTACAGGGGGAGGAGTAGAAGGAGGTGTTGGTTCTGGAGGAGGTGTCCTTGGAGGAGAAGACACAGGCGAATCTCCAAAGTCCGGCAGCTTCCATATATCACTATTAGAGAACTTTATTTCCTCAACCCTGGAATCTTTTCTCCCAACAACAGGATCACTACTTAATGACATGCTTCTTGGAGTGGAGTAGGGTGAGTAGTAGATATCCGTTGGAGCGAGGGATAAGTTGTCTGACATTGAGCTGATGGACTGAAAATTTAAAAAATAATTTAAGTCATTGCCTTTTTATTTTGAACAAAAAGGAGCGAACAAATATATGGCGACCAATGTGAGTAACTGTTGTTTTAGACTGACTATAGCCTCGTGTTGACCTGGAAAAATAAAAACGTATTTTACACTAATTAACTCGCGTTTGATTTCTGGACTCGGCATCACATGTTGGAAGATTCGTTAGGTCTTTCCCTTTAAGCAAGGGTTGTTCAGTAACTCCCGGGTTATTCGGGGTTAATCGGGGTCTCTCCCCCCGCACAGCCTAACGCACTATATTCTGAATCAGTCTGTGAGGTTCGATAATTTAAAAAAAATCTTAGACACTTTTTCAAGCCCAAGTACTAGTGTTTGCACGTGTACATTGCTACTCGTTACCTCTAAATTTTCTTGTAGATCTTGTTGTTGTAGATCAGGCGGAGGCCGGCCCTCCATAAAGAACGACGTCTTTAGCTGGAGATTTGGGAATGGGACCTGTGAAAAAAAGCGGGGATAATCAGTGATGGTTGGAATAATGAGAGTTACATCGAGGTGGTATTAATTTTATGAAGTTTTGCGACTTGAACAACAGCGACAGGTCACTGAGTATTGTTACGTCAGCATTACGTCACATTGCTCAAAAAAGCGCGCGCATGCGCAGAACTCCACGAATAACAGCGCGCGCGCTCGATAATCACAAATTTTAAACACTACTAGTGTAAGAAAGTCAAACAGTTTAAATATTTGTGTTTTACGAAAGCTATCCGGTGTACTAAATGTCAAGGAGAGAACTGAACTATTGAACTATTGAATAATCAAAATGAAATGAAGAAATGTCTGTATAGTAATTCTTTAAGTTAAGAAATTGTTGAAAATATCTCTCACAGAGGTTTAGGAAAGATATAGGTTAAAAGACCGATTTGATAATGAATTTTGTTGTTGCTTTTGTCGTTGCTGTCGTCGTCATCGTCGTCGTCGTTGTTATGACTTACTAAATAGTTTTCCATGTTGGTTGGATCAGGCTGCAGGATTTTCTTGCCTTCATATCTGACTGATGGATCTTCGTAAATGTCAGATTCTACAAGACCAATGATTGAGATATATTCAATAGAGCGGATTTTGTACGAGTGGGATTTATACGACAAATAGAACTAATCCACTGTTTTCCTATTTCGGATCACGTGTCATTTCCGAGAATATTATTTCTTTGTTTAACTGTGGCACATGAGAAGACGCATGAATATGGATACAACTCAAACAAATAATCTTATTTTCAAGAGAATAACACGTGGTCTAACATGGACAAAACATTACGCCCCAAGTGGATTTGGCCCATTTGTAGCCGTACTGAAGTCGCATACAGTGCTTCCCAGTCATGCGCGCGAAATCGCACGATTTGCCGTCGCGACAAAATAGAGTTTTGACGGACGTCAGTCAAGGTGTTTCCATGATATTGTCGGAAAGCACAAAGTTTTTAAGAGCGTGTCTATGAAATGCCATGGAAAGCCCTTGATTGACATCCTTCAAAACCTACTTCGTTGAGAGGACGATTTGCGAGGACGATTTGCGCATTGAGGCTTGCGAAATGCGCAAGAACGGGTTGTGATGGATGAGTTGTGCGCAAACAAAAGCTATTTCAACTATGACTCGCTGTCGGTCCATCATTACTTTTTAACTTCCAACTCAAAAAGTGTGAAGCACACTAGAAGATTGTGCGCTTCTCGAAATATACCGGTCGTATCTGGTCGTTTCTCGAGCATACTAACCCGTCTCGAATGCATCGTCTAATCCATTGTCGCCACTCCCCGATTGCAATTCTTTTGAAGGTAGAACTAGAACAGATTAAAGCCAAAAAAATCTATAAAAACTAGTCTTTGGGGTGCGGAATGGGAAACGGTAGTCTACACTAGAGAATTAAGTCAAGAGGAAAATGTTGCGCTTTTGCGGTAATTCACGCTTACCTTTGGTATGTGAAATTAAGAAAATATGTTTCTTAAAGCCTATCAATACATCGCCTGTGGAGAAAAATAATCATTCAGTCAATGCGCAGTATCTGGGCTGGTTGCAGAATGCTTTCAAATTAAGGGGGAAAAACTTGGTCTGAAAATAAAAATGGTGAAAATGCAACGATTTTTCGTCGTCCTTGGGAGTTGCACGGAAATTGGAAGCCAAGTGTGAACGATAAAGCGCTGAGGAGTAGCGCTCGCCTCTCACCAATGCGACCCGGGTTTGTTCTTCGATTCTATTCCCATACTAGATTTCGTATGTGACTAGTTTTTTTTTTGCTGGTTCTCTCCTTTGCTTTGAGGTTCTACGGTTTTTACTCCCTACGCAAAAATCAATTTCTAAATTCCTTACGTATTATACTTTTTGCGAAGATTGCTGCAACGTGTATCGCAACATTTTTTTCAAATTGCGCTGTACGTTACACGCTGCAATACTCCATGCAACTTGCAACGCAACGCCGCTACGAGACAAGTTGCAGAGAAAATTACTCCGTGTAATCGCAACATTAGTCATAAATCTCTGCATGGCATTTAATCGCTCCCTGCGTAACCGACGTAAAATATTAAAGATATATTACAAGTTCAATAATAAGGCATGAATAGCAATTTAGCAGTACCTCTGTTGTTTAGAAAATGAGCAGCTGTCAGCGAGCCATCCAAAGATATTTCTCGAAGTAAAGTTTTTGTTTTATCCCATAGTCGTAAAAACCCGTCCGTGCTGGAAACGACAAAGGACATGATTGAAGTAAGCCTTAATAACTTGAGTTAGCTGCGAGTTATTATGCGCATTCGATATGGCTGGGAACAAATCACGTTGAGATTGTGACGTGTCGTAAGTGAAGGAAAGTCCAGTCTTCTTATTTACAGCCGTTAAACAAAGGTACAAAAATTTAGGGAATCACACGTGAAATGGGAAAAAAATTCCGTCCAAGCTAAAGGTGTAATGTGTTGCTATTGTGTGCAAGTCCTAATGGAATACGTGATGTATGTTATTATACGTTTATGAATGGGCCTTACTCAATCGGTAGCGAAGTTTATTCTAATGAGATCGAAAAAACTTTGTTTAACCCGCATAGATATATTCTACAGCATTAAATGCGAGACTATGCGAGTAGAAATCTATTGTTTCAGTCATAATGACTCCCCTCCCAAACCCTGAATATGACAGGAAACTCAGGAAAAACTTGGAACTTGAGTGAAATTGCATACCCTGTTTATGACGAGAAGCTCGAAAAACCATACCCTGTTCAGCGGATCATCCCTATATAGTCCATATATGGGAGTATCCCCGCCCCGGGAATGACTCATGTCTGCTGCTTTAGAAAGATGCATTGCTAGGCTGATCATTACCACCTGATAAATGGGTAATGAAACTTTTTAAAATATAGAACCAACCTTGAGCTACAAAATATTCCTAGAGACTTGTTTGCATCGATGCCGTTGATTGGACCTTGGTGGTCACGTGACTGTGGGCGTTTCCCTTCTGATAGACAATAAGGTTGTGCTTAGTAATATAATAAAAGTAAGATTATTATTAGATTATTATTATTAATATTATTATCATTATTATTATTATTATTAGTGCCTTGACAAACACAGGAACATGAAGAAGTGAAAGAAGGGGAAACAAGGAAAAGAAACAACACTTGATTTTATGTGCCTTACGTTCTATCAGTATTAATAATATATTGAAGAAATAGAAAACGCGCGCGCGTGCTGTGTGCTGTCATAAAGCACGCGGGGGTTGGCAGAACACGAGAGAAGTGTTAGGAGAAGCACGACGCGTAGCGGAGTGCTTTTGGACACTTCTCGAGTGTTCTGCCAATCCCCAAGTGCTTTATGACTGCACACAGCACAGCAAGCAAGTTTTTCATTTCTTTTATAAAATACAAATTACAATAATAGATAGGAATGACGCAACGGAAAGTGCGCGCGCGTGCAATGTGCTCTCATAAAGCACGCGTTCCAAACCAATCAGAATGCGACATTCATAACAGTTATTTTATAACATCAGTTAAAGCAATCTCGATCCGAAAAATAGAGCTAATCTCGATCCGAAAAATAGAGTTATTCTTCTTGGTTTTAAATCCTGCCTGGGAGCAGTTTACTGACAAGAGCTCTCGCACTTGGTTTATCAGTATTTTCTCTCTATATATTGCTGTTTTCTATTTACTACGGATCTCACCGAACTGTGGGGACAAGTCAAAAATTTGTCTCGCTACCACACCCTTATTCGTTCACTGACACGCCTACTTTTGTCACTGTCTCGGATCTAGTACATTACCAGTAAGGTATTCACTGTAATACATGTAATAAAAGTAGGCGTGTCAGTAGACGAATTAGGGTGTGGTAGCGAGACAAATTTCCGTAGTATATGAGATGCGTAGTATATATTACTAAAGCTACTTCCTACGCCACAAATGGGTCCTGAAAAGCATCAACATTACCCAGATCCAATCTTCACTCTTTTATATCAAGGGCTATATAAGAAAAAGAAAGGAAACGAAAGAAAAACGAGCAAAAAAGAAAAAGAAAAATAAGGCAATATAAGAAAAGAAAAGGAAGAAAGAAAAAAGGAAAAGGAAAGAAAATGGGATAAAAGGGAAAGTTTACTTTTCATCTCTGTACCGTGGTATGTGGGAACATCTTCAGTTCCAGGGTTGAGGCGATGAAGGCCAATGTACCCACTTTCATGACCGCTCAGAAACAGATCTTCCTGTAATGACAACAAGAATCTTACTACTCTTTGTAACCTTATTACATTCGCATGTATACCACAGGCCAAACAAGGTTTTGTGCGAATGTTGTTTTCGTCAAATTTTCGGCTTTTGAAAGGGTATGAATAATTTCAATGTATAGAAAAAAATGTACGACCTCTAAAATTTTACATATGCCTCTAAAGTTTGATTTTTGAGGGATTTTTTTTGGAAAATCAGGAATCCTGTATTGGATTGATGGACTGGACTGGACTGGACTTGGTTAACTGGATCTTCGGATCGCAAATGTTTTTTTACGTCGTATCTACAGCTATTCATTTCGATATTCATATCTAGTAACTTTATGCTGACATTTTGGCAAAAAATCAAGTTTAAAAAATGATTTTAAAAACATTATATTGGATCTTGGATCGCAAGAACATTTCTTCTTGTTAGAACTGTCCATCCACCAACAATCCTTCATGTACTACCAAGGACTATTGAGTGCGGTGAACAAATAGCGTTTTTAAAGGCTTTAGTCTAAGGGATGTCAGTGAAAGTCAACTGAACCAACTTTAACTGCAAACTCTTTTGTGTAATTTTTTTTTTTTTCACGTTTCCTTCTCACATGCGACTTTTTCTGGATATACTTTCGATTATCAAATGAGAGCTTTTTGTAGCAACGCAACTTGTTTTCGAAATTATCATAATCATTGACTTAAAACGTTTTGACAAAAGCCAATTTAATTCTTCCTTGATCCGACATTTTGAATCCAGGACCAAATGGTTTTCTTTTGCTATCAAATGGTTTTCTGTTGCTATCAATGGGTTGTCTTTTGCTATCAAATGGTTTTCCGTTGCTATCTAATGGTTTTCCGTTGCTATCTAATGGTTTTCTGTGGCTATCAAGTGGTTTTTTGTTGCTATCAAATGGTTTCTATCAAGCGTTTTTCTTTTACAATTAAATGGTTTTCACAAAGTCTCTATCAATCAGTTCCCTCTTTCTATCGACAGTTTTTCGTCTACAAGTAAATTGTTTTTTCGACCACTCTTTTGATCTCATAATGCATAAAGCTCAAGATCATCTAATGTTTGTCGCTGCTTCCTGCTGTGAAAAGAGTTTCTATCAGATGTCTTTCTTTTACAATCAAATGGTTTTTATAGTCTCTATCAATCAGTTTCCTCTTGCTATCAACGGAATGGTTTTTGTCTACAATTAAATAGGTTATTACTTATGATTTTTGCCCTCATCTGAAAGCTTGAGCTCATCTCGATCTAATGGTTGTCGATGCCTTCCTGCTGTGAAAAGATTTCTTTTGTGCGCAAATTAATTTACCGCTTGTCTAGTCCTACCATTTATCATTTTAAAGGATTTATTAAAAATGTTTTGTGCATCAAATCAACCATACATCCAAATGGCTTCTTTCTCACTGCCATTTAATTAAATGGTTTTCTTTAGGGTTTTTAATATTACAAATGCAATTACTTTTGATGACCTAAGCCGTATTTCTTAATTGAAAAAGAGACCTAACTTGCTCAAGGTTTTGTGATTTTATATTTAGTCTTAATTCATGATTCTTGACGTTAAAAAATAGGAACTTTGAGAAAATTCTCATATCGTTTTTGGATCGACTCAAGTTTTTTTAAGCTTTCAAATTTGGCCCAGTTAGGCTTTTTTTAGCGCCAGTATAAATGTAGTTGTAAACTAGTGTTGAAGTTAGATGATGGGTTAAAAGGAGAAAACTATGAATTTCAATTGCGGAAAGAAATTAAAAGGAAAAGACAAGAAAATAGTGATATTAATGACATTCAATTCATTAAAAGTGAGAAAATTATCTGATAAAGAAATTAAACAAAATATGAAAATTGTGAAATGACTTTTCAATTTAGAAAATAAATTGTCCTAGATAACGGTTCCACTTCAATTATTAAGATTATTCAAAATTTTCTTCTGCAATATCCCATTTGGCGGTTCGTTGTTCCCAATGATAACAGAACACTATGGGGTGGATAATTCATATTCGTGAGCTAATTTTTTTAGGACAAAACTGAAAAGACTTCTTCCCATATTTTTGATCGTTCTTTGATAAAAAAGGATAACGACTTAATCAGAATTGAACCAACAACTCGAATATAAGAATTAAAATAACCACGAAACGAAAATAAAGCTGGCATTTAAGTAAATAGTAATTATTACTGAACAAACAACACGTATCAGAAAAGGGACGACACAATTAATTTTCAAGAAATTGCGAGAAAAAAGGCAAGAAATCTTTACGACTGAACAAATACTCTTCTTGATGAAGGACAACGAAAGAAGAAAGCCCTCAAGAACGAATTAAGTTGAAATAAGTTGAGCTAAAACATAAAAAACAAAAACAAACAATTCATTGATGAAAAATTTTTTAAGCAAAGCTAAGTAGCTAAGTATAGTGTATTGAGGATTGGCGTGAGAATTGTGGTGTAAAATCTTATAAATAACAATCAAATATGTTGAATATAATCTCAGACGTTAATGATTTTTGAAACCACAAAATTGAAGCAATCAAGTCCGATAAGCTTCAAGATTGTGTATAGAACGGTAATGGTGCTCAAAGCCGGGTGTAATAAAATAAAATTGCCTTGGCAGATGGACAATTCACCACTAGATTGAAGTGTCTTCGAGTATCTATCAAATGTTTTGAAGAGAAAGAGATTGAAGTACCATATTGCGGTTGAATTAATAAAAAAATTATATTTTGTCCTTGTTTGAAAAGAAAATCAAAAGATATATACCCAAATTTAGTTTTAAAAAGTAATTTTTGGGCTGATCAAAGTCAGGGCACGGCTAACTCACAGATTGAACGCTGAAATAACCTCTGGGCCGACCAAAGTCAGAGCAAGGCTTACTCACAGATCGAACGCTGACGAAATAATTTCTGGGCTAATCAAAGTCAGGGCAAGGCTAACTCACAGATCGAACGCTGAAATAACCTCTGTGCTAATCAAAGTCAGGGCAAGGCTAACTCACAGACCGAACGCTGAAATAACCTCTGGGCTAATCAAAGGCAGGGCAAGGCTTACTCACAGATCGAACACTGACGAAATAATTTCTAGGCTAATCAAAGTCAGGGCAAGGCTTACTCACAGATCGAACGCTGAAATAACCTCTGGGCTAATCAAAGTCAGGGCACGGCTAACTCACAGATCAAACGCTGACAATAGTTTCTGGGCTAATCAAAGGCAAGGCACGGCTAACTCACAGATCGAACATTGAAATAACCTCTGGGCAGATCAAAGTCAGGGCAAGGCTTACTCACAGATCGAACGCTGAAATAATTTCTGGGCTAATCAAAGTCAGGGCACAGCTAACTCAGATCGAAAATTGGAATTTAGCGTGTTAATAGGTATTGCGGAAGAGTAAAACTGGAAAACCCGGAGAAAAATCTTCATATATAAAGCGGTGCAGTTTGAGCGCAATTGGCCTTTTCTGAGTTCGATAAACAGGATGCATTTTGGTCTAGCTTGGGTACGAGCAACGCCATTTAAGGCATAATGAATAATACGGACGTTTTTACCGAAGCTAGACCACAATGCACCATGTTCGCTATTTAAGAAACGGTCTAAGACCAACCAGATGCATTTACCTTCCGTGAGTCCAAGTAAGAAAAAATGCCCATCAGTTGGCACGCTGATCAAGTTTCTTTGTGATTTAATTAGCAAAGGAGACAGCAATCTTCCTGTTACCCTCATTGAGTTCACCTTTCTGTTCATCAGACAAATGAATTGCAACCACGACACTGATGATGGCGCCATGCTTCTTACACTTGAAATAATCTTGAATATAATTGAATTTTCTACGCCTCGCGCATTTACATTTAAACACGTTCGCTATTAATATCCTTGAAAACCTCCCGTAATAATTAAATATTAAATCGATTTTACCCCTTCGATTCATTGAGATGAATCAAACATCGAACCCTGAAACAACCTCTGGGCTGATCAAAATCAAGGCACGGCTAACTCACAGATCGAATTCTGAAAAAAACCTCCGGGCTGATCAAAGTCAGTGCACGGTTGAACCCTGAAACATCCTGTGGGCGATCTATATTGGCACGACTAGACACAACTGAATTTAAAATGTTTTGTCGCGTATAAAATGAGAAGGCAAAACGAAGGACCCAGAGATAAACCCTCGAATCCAAGAAATCTGAAGGAACTACATTTCATATATTCAAAAGTACTTTCCGCCAAAGCAGTTCATGTTCATGTTCAACGGGAAAAAACGCGATAACACAAGATTGATTGAAGGATTTGAGAAGGCAATCGCACTAAAACATTCTAGACAAATTGTTCCAAAAAAAAAAACAAAAAAAAACATACAAGAGCTGATGTTTCAAATAGGAAGATTTCCAGCATCCTGCTTCTAGTAATATTTAGGGTACTGTATTTTATAAATTACTCGTTGGATTTAAGTGCAACATTATGACAAAGTAAATAATGGTAATGACAAAGTTTTAGTAAAACTCTCTTTCGGCATCGCATCGTTTGATATTTTGATTTATATATATATATATATATATATGTTATTTACCGGCAAGAAGGTGCGGATAGGGAAAACCTGTGCCCGAGATCTTAAATACACGTTTTCAAGACCGAGGGCACAGTTTTTCCTTATCCGGACCAACTATAGGACAGTAAATGACTTATCTATTTTTTTCCGTATTTTTTTTTTACTTGTCTTTGTAATCGTTTTGTTTTGTTGTTTAGCGGCAAAGGATACCGGACCGCGAGCGCGGGCAGATACTAACAAAATACCGCCCGCTCAAACAGCCAATCAGAACGCACGATTTTTCAGGATACCGGACCGGAAAAAAAAAAAAAAATTAGTGAAAATACATAGGTCATTACTGAAAATCTCGCGCGCTGATTGGTCGAGAAACTCACACTATCACACGATAATTACCTTCAGCGATAATGCAAAATGGCGGGCAGCCGCTTTGTTGCTCGCTGTTACCGGGAAAAAAGTCTTTTATCTTCTTTTTTYYCCCTTTTTTTGAAAGAAACACCTGTGTATTTATACTAAAACAATTATTTGCCTCAGCCTCAATAAATCGAAGACTCGCGTCTCGGTAAATATTTCCGATAATTGTTAAATAGATGCTTTGCACCGACTGAGTTAATACTGTAAAAAGGGTTGGTTCACGCGACCAGCTGAAGCAGAAACAAATTCAGGATATCGACTTATCACTGAACTCTATGGATTCAAGAGTCTCTTCCGCAAAGGAAATGCTTTACTTTGGAAGTAAAACAGGATTTTTACCTCCTTGAGGACCAAATGCTATAAAGAGATCGATCGATTAACATCCGAGAGAGATGAGCTTTGACCGTTTAAGCATTGGATCTCCTAAGTTATCTCGGAGTTTGGTCTAAAATGTAAGGCACGCACTTACAAAACCATTGGAATAATGGGAGTTAATTCCGAATTATATATTTAGAAGGAAACAAGACACATAATAGTGATGTGGAGTACAGGATATGGATTTAGACAGCTTTTTAGATAGTCCCCGCCACTTCTAGCTTTGTCCCCCTCCCTCCCCCTTTCTCACGACTTCAGTTTTGTTCTCTTGAAACGCCTACCCTAAATACCTTTCCCCCCTTTATTAACTATCCTAGCCCTCCCCACCCTCTTGTTCTGTACCTCAAACTTGTTCCTTGAGTCTCTTGTTTTATGTCCCACCCTTGTTTTATTCCCCCTTGTTTCGTGCCCCCCTGTTTTATGTCCCACCCTTGTTTCATGCCCCCTTGTTTTATTCCCCCTTGTTTCATGCCCCCCTGTTTTATGTCCTACCCTTGTTTCATGCCCCCCTGTTTTATGTCCTACCCTTGTTTCATGCCCCCCTGTTTTATGTCCTACCCTTGCTTCATGCTTCCTTGTTTTATGTCCTACCCTTGTTTCATGCCCCCTTGTTTCATGCCCCCCTGTTTCATGCCCCCCTTGTTTCATGCCCCCCTGTTTCATGCCCCCCTTGTTTCATGTCCCCCTGTTTCATGCCCCCCTGTTTCATGCCCCCCTGT
>NW_022261549.1:132382-145599 GCF_009602425.1 Actinia tenebrosa
ATATACTTGTATATATATATATATATATATATATAAAGAGTCAAAGTTTATGGAAACCGCAGTCGCTTTGCAAACATTCTTTAAAAAAAATTGAATATCGAATGTCGAAGAATCTGGAAATATGCAAATTAGTTTATATATATGGATATATGGATATACTTGACGATTGCAGAATTTTTGCAAATCGTTATATGCAGAAATTATGATACTTTTGCATATACATAAAAGTATATTAACATTTTATTAGGAATTATTGGATATCTTCCCTGGCGTTTTTTTTTCAGAATGTGATGAACAGCCCGAAAAAAATATCAGTGATGACTGATACCCCATAATTTCTGATATGCTTTTGATCGGCTTATTGTATGTATGTACGAAAGGATCAGAATTTCTGCATATCGCTGTATATATAATAAATGTCACGTTTCTTGATTGAAAAAATACTCGTTGGAAAATGAACAAAATTGTAATTAAAACTCTCGGGAGCTTATCTGGTCGTTTTGCTCAAATTTATGTCATGGATACATATAGTATTTGATAGATCACACGAATGATAAATACGGGTTGTTATACGTCATAAATGGCAGAAATGTTAAGCGATCAGTTTGGGTGACTTGTTTCGCGTATTCGATCTAAACCTTCGTAAAAATGGTTTACAGGAAAAAGGAAAAAAAGATTTTTAACAATAGCCTATTGTAAGGTGATATATAACTTTGCTAATGGTTGACCTTGTTATTTGTAGGCATATATAAGTGAAACGGATATTGTGGGCATCTTACGATAGTATTTATTCCTGTACAGTATTTTCAAGAGGAAATCTCTATAGAACTAAAAGTTAAAGGTCTACTGTCGGGCCGTACTATATCAGTAAGAGAGCCTTAAAACCGAGACAAACGAATACCTCCAAGCATGAGGAAGCTTCCTTTTGTTCAAGATATTCTCATTTTCATGTAAATTTTGAAAAACAGCTGTCCTAATTTGCTTTTCAGTTTCAAATTTTGTAAGTCCTAAAGAAACAGAAAAGGAGAAAAGAGTTCAGAGTAAACAGATCTGGATACGGTCACGGAATCTTAACAATTATAAGCGTAATACACTTTATGCTAACTATATAGATCGCTAAGACGTAATTCAAGCTTTAGTTTCAGGCTATAGCTATTTGCCATTAATGCTTTTCTGCTATATATTCTCGTTAACCCGCAGTTCCTATTTAAGGAAGTCATTTGACAAAAAAATTTTGTAAGAAGGTTATAGATCGCATGAACGTTTTATGACATTATTAAGAGGTTTAATGTGGTCTAAACCGCGAGAAAATGCCCTTGAATGATGCACTGATGAAAGATAGAATGTTGGCAACACACTGAGAGCGGAGGTGGCTTTACTTCTTACACCAGATATTTTACCTTAAATTAGCATTAAAAAACCATCACAAAAAAACATTTAAAAAAAAACAAAAAAAAAAAAAAAAAAAAAAAAAAAAAAAAAAAAAAAAAAAAAAACAAATCAGCAGGATTGATTTATACCCGGCAATGAAGTTTTTAACGCGAAGGTGTTTCGTCAAACAAGAGATACACGCAATTCAACCTGGCTGCAAATTGAATCAAATTGGAAATAGAAAACAGAATTTATAATGATAAATAAGTTGATACCACAAGAACTGAGTATTCAAAGAAAGTCTTTATTGTATGGTGACAAGGATATTTCAACACCAAATCCCCCTCCCTCCCCCCAAACACATATTTAGTCTCCGGTATTCCATATTATTATTAAATCTTCAGAAACACAAGTTTTCTTGTATTTGAGGCCGCTAAATAGCAGGTTGTTCAAGAGCTTATGGCTATTCACTTTAAGACATCCGGGCGACAGGTCGCTCAAAAGTGTGGTTTCTTAAGGGCCATTCTTTAAAAAAAAATCTTAAATCGTGGGGGTTGTTTGATAAAATGTCGCTCAAGAGATGAATACTCTTCTCCGCAAGCTTTTCCATATTTATTCTCCAAAACATAATTGGGATTCCTGTGTTGAATTATCCAACCAAAATTACCTCCAAAATTAAAGAAAGAAAGAGATGGCATTGCAGTGCATTGTGGGAATATTTTAGTTGTGTCTCCTTAAAGTCCCACACTACAATACCAACTTGACGCATTTTTTAAAAGGTTAAAAAAAAGCTAATGTAGATCGTCCAAGATAAATTCACGCCGGCACTATAGAGAGTTAGCTTAGAGTTTTTTCGACAATAGCTCGTTTTAAAGAGGTCATCTACGATAGGTTTTTTAATATCGCCGCTCAGGAAACCGTCGTTTATCAAACTGGAAAGACATAATCGAAACTTCAATCTAATCCCCATAACCGGTGCAAAAGCCCGTTTCGATCAGCCCAGGGGAATTCTTTTTAAAAAATATATGAAAAGTCAATCTCGAGACACCTTAGACCACCAGGATGCCATTTAGAATAAAACTTGATAAATATATCTGCTCTTGCCAAAACAATGAATATTTCAATCGCAAAGTATTCGCCGAAACTGTTTGGGGATTTCTAATCATCGTTTCAGTAAACAATAAGACAAGGAACATGTCTGTCGCGGGTCAACCATGTGTCGCCGCGATTAATTTTTGATATCTTGGAACCGGCGAGTCGACTGAATAGCTAAGTTTATAATGATTATAATACAGATTATATAACGGCCTCGGGGAACAAACATTTAAACAAGTCGATGAACACTAACCCAATCGGTTATTTCTACAAAAGTGTACCTCAAAGATTTGAGTCAAGACACGAAACAAGAAGCACATCAGTAACTATAANTCTCATCTCATCTCATCAAAAATCTCCGCAGAAAACTTTATCTTTTCCAAAGTAGAATACTTGGCTTGTGGCTTGTTGCTAGTGCCTTTCATTAGTTTCTTGTTATATAGTTAGCAAGTCATGATAATCAATTATGTTTATTCTTGTAAGATTAAAGTCAACACCGATAGATCAATAGCTATGCAGTATTCGCAAGCAGAGAACGGTGCTGAAGAAATCCGCCCGCACTCGTATTAGCCAACGTAAAAAAAAAAAAAAAAAAAAAAAAAAAAAGAAACGTCAAATAATAATTTAAAAAACTCTCGAAGTTCATGAGCAGTTTATTCTTATCCTGATTCATGTTTATAATCAGGGAAATTAAGACTAAATAAGAGAAATAGCCTTAGACGAGATAAGGGTAACCGGATTTCTTTTAAACGGTATAAAGAATATCGAATCTTTATAAAGACAAGGTAGAGTTTGATGATCTAGGTGAACTGACTATATTGACAGACTTCATTCTATTCACTCTTCTGATCAAGTTCGCCTTATCATGCAAGCACACCGGATTAGCATTTCAATGACAATTCAACTTATATCCTTCAAGTTTATTGAAAACCCCCACGCCAGCTGTATGAGGTGGTATTTGGTATTTGGTCATTTCCCTTCGCTGTCGTTCTATTAAGTTCTAACTGAATGCATTATTAAAAGGAAAAAAAACGTTCTGACAGTTTTCCTCTACATATAGACCGCATACTGATCTTTAAGCTTATTCATCTAAATCTAGCTAGAATCCATCGTAGTATTTCTATCTGATATCGGGTCTGATATTTAGTATTGATGGTTTTCACAGCCGCCATGTTGGGTGAATTTATATCCGTGGTTTTTTCGTTTCATTCTTTTGGGAATGATTGAAAACCAGCAATATGCTATCGTATCTTTCATTTCTGCCTGCATGATTCTGCGCACTTCATATATGCCTTGGCCGACATCTAGACTAGCTACTAATCTTCGTTTTTTTTATCTCCGCAATCTACAATCCACCGTCTTTTGTATAACTTACTGATATTCAATGTGCAGGTTGTTGTATATTAAATCTAGGTTTGAAAAATAATGGTCCAACATCGAACTTGTAATTATTCATTTGCAAATGGAGATGGCACGTTACTGCCGAGTGTCACTATATCGAGTGGTAGGTTTTCGGAAACCTTTGACGAGGCTGTATAAAATAAACATTTAAAATATATGTGTTGCCATTGAGCTCAACAAATGCATCGCGATGTTTACCGAATGCACAAACAATTACTGGGAAAAGGACATATTTATGCCTGGGAAGTTAGGGGGCTTACTTCTAAAAGAAAAAGAAATTTGGGGGATGACCCCCCCTCTGCATATTAAATGAATTTTCCCTTATTTCGATATTTAAAAACGATGTTTTGCAAACATACTTAAAAGCTTATCTAAATAACTTTTTGAGATCTTTTGRCATTTTAATTATCTAACTTTAATCTTTTTAACTCTAGGCTTTATTTTAGTTTACACAGAACTGAAATGATTGAGAAAGCTTACCGAAGTTTTAAGTTTTGAGTGAAACTCGCGTCGCTTGCCTTTATCCAAGAACGAAACTGCCTTTTTTCGTCGTTGTTATTATTTCATTTAAGTATTAAGAAGTCTTTTCAAAAAATTTACATCTCGTTCAACATTTTCTTTCATTTGCTAGTGGTATTTAATCGATTTTCCCTTTGGTTTGTCGTATGTTTTGTGCTTTCTAAGAAAGTCTCACACGAAATAAAAGCGAGTTGCTAATTTATAATGGTATATTCGACTCCATGCACGAGCTGAAAAAGACTCTTGAAAAGCAAGCAACTTGATGAGCATCTCGAGAATTTCAAAAGATGCCTCACCAAGAAGAGTGGTTCTACTTCCGATAGTAAGGAAGTTTCCGACGCGTTTTTTCCGTTTTTATGTTCCAGTAGCATTGATAAAGCATTATTTGAACGGAGTATTCTTCCTGACAGCTGAGTACTTGATGGTAGTATTTCATTGCCTTGATCTTAATTCTGAGTGGGCCGGAACTCTGTACTATTGCTAGCTTACCACGTGAAGTACTAACCAAATGGAAATAAAAACGTACCATGAAAAAATTGTCTATAAATCATTAATTGAACATAATAATAATAATAATAATAATAATAATAATAATAATAATAATAATAATAATAATAATAACTCATCTACACTGAACATTGCACGTATTTTCAAATCACTGCTATTTGACTTTTCACTATAGGCATTGGACACTGAACATTGAACATTATAACTATACAGACTAATAGTTATTTATTGGGTTGTTATAATTTAGCTTGGACTTAGATTTTGGTATTTTGAAATGTAGATCCAAATCGATTTTTTTGATGAATACTTTGTTTAATATAACAATTATTCAGATTTTTACCAATAGTTTTTTATTCAAATACATTATTATAATATAAGGACACAGTACCTAAAAAACAGTTAAATTAGATTAAAATTAGCTATAGAATACTAAATATAATTTTAAGCAATTCATGGATTACTGAAGGATTTAGAAATCATTATTTTCATTTGAAGCTTCTTATTCAATAGATTCATTTAATTTTCCTCACCACTCTAGTTGAGTGTTTTTTGTTAGAGATTAGGATAATGTTATTAGTTTTGAATTAGAAGCATTTAGAACTAATCATTTTTATTTAGATCCTCTAATTCAATAGATTCATTTAATTTTCTAGTTGAGTGTTTAGAAATTAGGATAATATTTCTCCTAAGTTTTGATAACTAGATATAATTTTTTTTTTAGGATATGTAGCTATTGTGATTAGGAACATCACTATTATTATAGACAAGAGTCACTAGTTCATCGTATAAAGACAATTGTAGTTAGAAGCTTTTTAGGGTTAGATTGGCCTTTAGGATACGCTTAGCGCCCTACTGTGCCACTTGTATGGAGCATACTAAAGTTTAACACTGCTGTCATAATATATAATAATGATGATGTCATGATAGTGGCAATAATAATGATTATTATACTATTATATTATCAATCATTTATATATTTTTTCCATTATTTTCTAAAATATATATTATTAGGATTAGCTTTTACCAAATAGATTTTATGGTTATATATTAAGAGGAAATGTTTTTCAATAATTAACAATTATTCGCAGAAGGCGAAGTGAATATCTTGGAATAATAACCGAAACGAAGTTGAGGTTATTATTTCCGATATTCACTGAGCCTGAGGTGAATAATTGTTTTAGTATAAATACCGGCACAGGTGATTCTTTCAAAAAGAAAAAGAAAAAGAAGAAGATAAAAGACACATTTTTTCCGGTAACAGCAACAAAGCGGCTGGCCGAGGAGATTATCGTGTGATAATCTGAGTTTCTCGACCAATCAGCGCGCGAGATTTTCAATAATAAGGTCCCGTCCACACGTATACGGAAATTTTTGTATCCGCAAATTTTTTTTTTGCGGATACGAAAATGTTCGCGTCCACACGCAGCGTATTCGAATCGTTTTCACTGTCCTGATGCATGCTAGTGCCTAGTCCCTAGACGGATAGTTTTTCTTATTGAGCATGCGCAAAATCGTGTTTACGTCATCGTATTCGAAAATTTGCGGATACGACCGTCCACACGTATCCGTATTCGGAGCGTATTCGAAAATTTCCACTCTGGAGACCGTTTTCGAAAATTTCCGGATACGGATACAAAAATTTCCGGACACGTGTGGACGCAACCCGTATCCGCAAAAAAAAATTTGCGGATACGTGTGGACGGGGCATAAACCTGTGTATTTATACTAATGAGCAATAATGGCAAAAAGCGCCAAAAACTAGACTTTGATGTACTATGATAAAATGCTTGTTTTAAGCGGTACTTTCAATTGTACAAAGATGTTTTGTTGCATTTGTGTTAGAATGTTGCTTTGTCAGGCTTTTTTATAGAAAATATATGGAAATAAGCAAATGAAGGCCTAAACCTCATTTTGGAATAAAATTTTGCTTTGGGTTAACACTTTGATTCTACTTTCATCAGTGATCTCCACTTCCAAACAAGTTAAACGTTTTGAATAACAAGATTTTAGTCTTGTACAACAGCCTTTCTTCAGGAAAATAGTTTTTGGCGCTTACTACTTGAATACGAAAAAAATTCTCTCTTAATAGATATATTTTTATTGTAGGATATTATTATAGTTTTTTTCTTTCGGTTTATGTTTTTAATTGAGTATGAAGGTTTAAATATTATTTTAAATTATAGATCTGGTTACTGACATTATTGTTATTTGATTATTATTACCCAGAATCAGCTTTATTTACTTTGAAATTGGGGCAAACGGGATCCAATGACAGCTAAATGAAAAACTGTTTATTGTAGAATCAGCGTGAGAGATTCAGTCGCATCCAGAAGAATAAACGTACCGAGTTTTGAAACCGGAACTATTAGATCTTAAATTATCAACGAATAATTACTGATAGAATATTTTTATAAATCGATGAGGGATCTCCCAGTGGTTATTTTCATGCAATACTAATTTTAATAATTTACTATACTAATGATACTAACTGTAATCAATACTAATCTTACCGTGACAAGACCCCATTGTTCTAATATTCACTTGCCATCTTGTCCTAATTTATAATTTTATCTATTTATCGCAAAAAAAGACATCATATTCCCCATTATAATCCTATTTCCATGTAATCAGTAATAAACCTGTCTGATGTCAAAAAATAATAATAATAACTACAAATTCCACCTGTAAAATATTTATGTTTGGTCGCGGATTCTAATAACATTTTTGCGCCCTCTGATCATGACTGCCAAAACCAAAACCATAGTTAATAGAACGAACTATTTATTAATAACTTATTAGTTATTCTTACTAGTTAAGCCCCACCCTATAATAATCTGATATGGTACGTTTTGTATTCTGTATTGTATTTAATTATTTTGTATTTTGTTGAGCATTTTGAATTGGTTATACTATCAGTTTTCCAAAAAAGAAAAGAAAAAAAAAAAAAAAATCAAAAATCAAAAATCAAATATCGTGATCGCGATATATGCTGCTGTCGTTGTATTGTTTTGCAGCCTTAGGCCCTGGTTAAACGAGGTTTACCGCGAGCATGTTTCCTCGATGTTTCCCAGTTTAGCCACATGCGAAACATTGCTACGTGCAACAAATTTTGCTTCCAAGACGCAAAAAAATGTTTTGACTGTGCGGCAGAAACATTTCATGTTTTCAAGACGCATGGAAACATTGTTTCCCGATGTTTCCAGACAGTTTTGCCACCTTAGGAAACATTTAGGGAACCATGTTTCCTCGCCGTTTAGCCAGGGCCTTACTTATCATCGATGTTTTTTTTTTTTTGTTTTTTTTGTCGTTGCTGCCGTTGTTGTTGCTACTGCTAAAGCTACTACCGTCATTCTACCAAAACATTTTTAGGGGCAATATTAAATTTACCAAAAATTTGGAATAAATACACATGTCAGTAACAAAAATGACGTCGGCTCTCAGTTTTAAGTACTTGCTCAGTGAAAAAGGAGTCGCTCTGGTGTAGTTATTATTAGAATYCCCAACGTTGGAGCATTTTCTTAAGAGCCATTAATACAGGGCGTCGCTTTGTGACCTCTAGCTACTTAGGAAACCTTACCTTTTGAACTACAATTTCAACTAAAAGCTGCCTACGTACGATTACGACATTTATAAGCTAAATCAAAGACGGCTTATAGAGCGCCGGCGTTTTTGACTTGTCTGAAAACTAGATGAAATAACATAGGATTGGCTTTTACATTGCTTATTACTGAAATTGGATGGCACACCCGTCGAAGCCTTATTGTACATGTATATAAATATATGACCTAAATGGACGAATATCTAACTAATCTAATATGCTGATGGTGCCAAGCATTTTTTAGGTAATTCGAGTGACATTTATGAGCTTTTTTGTGAACTAACTACGAAGACACATGCCATTCCGTACGATCACGTGATATCCCGCCTTATATTACGGCCCAGTGTTCTTTATGAGAGTAACGCAGTGTACACTGAATAAAACTAAGATAAGATTTCAAATGAATTTCAAGAAATCTATTCAGGGATTATATTCGATAGGTATAGGGTTTTTTTTTTCTCTCCGGGTTCTCTGCTTTTTCCACCCTCCACAAAAATCGACTTCTGAGTTCTAATTCGATCTGTCGACTGCCTTCTCAATTGGTTTGCAAAATGTTAGGCATTTTATACGCTGTCCACCCAGTGGTGGTAAATCATTGTGCAGTGACCGAGCAGAAAACCGGTGTTTTGGCCTTTCGCCACAAGTACAGCTTTACGTATTTAAGCTCAATATTTTGTAAACACGTTCTTTTGGAGCCAAATAGCAAAATATCAAATGCGACCAAAATTTATTGAATGCGTATTGAGATATAAAGCCGTGTACTTTGGGAGCGCTGATATGATATTTTGATCAGCAGAAAAACTGACATTTTCGTGAATACTAATTAAGTAGATTTACTCTAATTCGACAAAATTTCGTCACAAGTTTCAAGCAGCAGTGACACAAATGAAACGTATTAAAGTAAACTCAGTTAAATAAAAAAAATCGTGAAAGTAGTAGGCTTTTCGTTTTTCTGCCCTGAAATGTGCAGTGGTTAATACATTTATAGAATAAACTGTTCACTATACAGAATAATATGATGGTGTTGAAGAGTTCTTTCTTATTATCAACTTGAATGTTCAATTTAACACACCGACGCCAACCAAACTTATTATATTTGCAGTGCTTTTATTCATTTCCTATCCAAAAATAAAGTCGTGGCATCGTGAAAAACGGACACCCAAGCGAAAGTCGGCGAACATGTTTAACCAATCCACGCTTATCATAAAAGAAAACCCACAAAAGAAGGCAAAAATTAATAGCTTTTTATTTGCTCAACGAGAACAAACACTTCCATCAAAATACTGATAGCACATCTGAGACTAAATAAATTTGCAAACGCGAGTCCCGTCAATATTCAACAAAGAAAATGATGCTGTTTTCCAAGAAAAAAACTTTTTCTAAACTAGACACATGCAGCTCAAGTTTCATTCATATTATTTTACGAAACAATTTTTTTAGGCTTCTCTTGACTTGTTTACCCTAGATCAATATGTTTTTCGCTAAAGCCATTCGCAATAAGCTGTTAGTCAAACAATTTGGTGACATCGAACTGAATGAAAAATTGACGCATTAAAAAATTTGTAGAACCTGTCGGTCCTGAAAAATTCATGAAGTACGATGAAATTGAATTTCTTCAAATTCAAACTGGCTTCAATTTTTTATACCCTGAACCAAATTCTAGGTTGATCTAAGTCAGGGAGGCAGAGCTAAATCACAGACCGCATTGATATTTAGCTTGTTAGGTTTTCAATGGGGAGGGGAAAAAACGAAGAAAAATCCTAGAAGCAAGGGAGAGACCTAACAAAGTCTATTCATATTATTGAGTCCAGAAATCAAGCCTAAGACTCCAGAGCTGAGAGGAGAGTGCACCACCACTACACCACCCTTGATTACCTAGTCCCAAATGGTTTTGGACAGCTAAGGTGGCTGCCTACTTTTGAACGTTCGATTTGAGCCCACGATGTGAGCGCGCTCAAAAACCGCTGAAAAATCTACAAGATTTTATTGAAGAACCATACACGTTTTGAGCTTCAACAGGTCAAAACCCTCAAATTTTGCACGGGACTCTCTATTTTTYCAATAGCTTGTTTGAATAAACTCCTAAAAATCTAGGTTATATCAACATTTTAGAAAAAGTTAAATATTCTAACATGAAATAATAGATTTTTGTATGGAATTTTGTTCGACTTTATGAGATTTTTTAAGAGCACCGAAACTACAAAATATGACAAATCAATTTATCTCTTTGTCTTTTCGTCGAAAATATCCACGTATTATTGTAGAATGATTGACTAGTCTTCGTTCGTGCAATCATAGAGTCTGCAAATAACTATTATCTTGTGAATCTTAATTTTTTTCTAATCACTTCCGGTGGCGCAATTACCTCGAAAACAAGCTCGGGACACCCTATTTTTCTTTCCAGATTTGGAATCAGCATTAAATATCAATTCGGAAAATCGAAGTTTTAAAAAAAGTTTAATATTTTTCCAGCAGGCAGTCACCTTAAAAGTGAGGAAAACAATCCCAGAGTTAAAACAGTAGGAAAAATATTTCAATGGAAATAAGAACAAAGAAATATATGAAAATATATAAAGAATTCAAGCGACTCTTGAGCACAAACGCGGCTTATGTAGATGTCGTTCTTTCTGAACTATTTGGACAGAATTTGAAAAAAGAGTTCAAATGAAACTAGGCTCTTTCGTGCGCACACACGCTTACGTAGATGTTTTTCTTTCTGGAATATTTGGATAGGATTGAAGGAATATTTGTTTCACGGTGGGTAAATGAACATTAGTACGACAACTTCCATGCTTATTGATAGTCTGTAATGATAAACATGCTATTCTGTGTCTAGAAGGGGGTAAAACAAACTAAAATTAAAGGTAAATGGAAGCTTCTTGTATGAAGTATTATGAATTCATCGCATTAAAAATACTAAGCACTAAAAAATATATTTACGTTTTTACTGTTCTCAAGAGCTGTAAATGAATGTCACACAGAAGTGAGAGAACATTACGCATAAATAAGTATATCTCTGTCAATCACTGGATCAACTCGTTTTCAAATTATGCTAAATAATATATTATAAACACCGACGCAGCTCACACTAGTTTTTAGCTAGTTATCTCTTCTAAAAAAACTATTATATATTATTGTTAGCAGTGCAGGGTGGACGGCGGATGGCCTAAAAGCCTCGTTTTAACAACGAAGATTTATGAAGAGGGAGGGAAAAAATCCTCAAAACACAAGAGAGAACCAACAAACAACTCTACTCAGATATGAAAACGACCCCGCGAGTCGCATTCGCGCGCAAACCACCTGCGCTTTCTTTATTTTTTTATATTTTTTACGTCCAAGATTGTTTTCTAATTTATTCGTAAACGTTTCAGCTAAATGAGATAATACTTAATGGAAGAAGGTCGTATTGACATAAGCTAACTTAAGGGAGGGCTTATCTCGAGCAGCGATAGTTGATTTAAAGAAACAAACAGCCAAAAATTTTCAATTTTTTTAAAAATCCTAAAGTGTTGGAAACAATACCTGGAAGGAACAACACCAGGTTTTTTGCCGAGATAACAATCGCTCTTTTCCCAGTCGGAAGGATGTAGAGTGTTTGCCAAAAAAAAAAAAAACGTTTTTAAAGGACCTGACCTTCAACTTTTAAGAGGACGGTGCAGTTATTTTGAAATTGGATTCTTATGATTCCTAAGAAGGGATAACTAACCTATTTATCGTTATTACGTACTGTAATTGATCTAATTTTTTCAAACAACCTCTTCAAGGGAAGGCTTATCTCGAACAGCGATAGTTGATTTAAAAAGAAATAAACAGCCAAACATTGTCAAATTTTTTTTTTTTTTTAAATCCTAAAGTGTTCGAAGCAATACCTGGAAGGAACTACACCAGGTTTATTGCCGAGATAACAATCGTTCTTTTCCCAGTCGGAAGGATGTAGAGTGTTTGCCAAAAAAAAAAAAAAATTCTTAAAGGATATCCTGTCCTTCAACTTTTAAAAGGACAGTGCAATTATTTTGAAATTGGACTCTTATGAATCCCTAAGAAGGGGTAACAAACCTATTTATCGTTATTACATGCTGTAATTGATCTAATTTTTTCAAACAACCTCTTCAAAAATTACGCAAAAATTCTTCAAATTTAATCGATACTCTGAAACAACCTCTGGACTGATAGATCTAAGTCATGGCAAGGCTAACTTACAGATTAACTTGGAAATTAGCTTATCAGGTATTGGAAAAGATGACTGAATAATTACACGTGCGTCAACAAAATGAAAATTGAAAAACACTATTCTTAACTGATAATTAGAAAAAATTTCAAAATAGGAAATAATTTTGTATAACCAGGGAGGTGTGACAAAGGGAGGTGTGACACAGTGAGGTGTGACACAGTGAGGTGTGACACAAGGAGGTGTCGCACCTGGTGTGACACCTCCCTGGTATAACGAAATATTTCTGAAATTAAATTAAAAACACTTTCTACAATTTTAATTAAGGGTTTTGCTTCACATCCAAACAATAAGAACCTCTCTCTCTAATTAGAATTTTGTCAAAACTAATTGATCTTCTCTCTCTAAAAGAGCTTTTAAGTGTGACGTAATTCGAACGAAAAACGACTGCCGGGTAGGTCCAAGTTAGTAGACATGTTTCTGTGTTTTTTACCTTCTTCATTCTCTCTAATTTCACATTTCCCTAATACCTTGCGTCTTTTGGGGGGGGGGGGGGGG
>NW_022261549.1:146996-168141 GCF_009602425.1 Actinia tenebrosa
ATTTAATGTTCACGGTTTTAGTGCGTGCACTCTAATGATTAGTCACTAACTATTTGTCAGTATCATTTTTTTATTTATTTCATGGTTGTACTGCACGTGCTCTATCTTAAAGTAGATATTAACTAGATTTTAGACTGGATTTCGTCATGATCATGGATCGGAAAACCACATATGTTAATGCCACTCCACTCTTAGCCAATCAAAGAACAAGTGGACGCACACTAACCAATCAGCTTCCTTGAATTCGGAAGTTACTAAATAGACAAATCACCACACGCTTTTAACTGTTATCGAAAATGTTCTATATATCTTAACTTTTTATCACTATTCTGATTGCCTAGCATTTAATGCTTTTAGGAATAAAGCTCTTAATCGATAGTGGTAATTGAGGGATTTTTTAAATTACCAATTACGATAAATTGAATTTCAAGCTAAAGCAGGGCGTAAGGCAGCTTAGCGCTTCCATTACCCTTCAATTTGGTAAAAACATATATCACTTAAAAACCTGCACGTTATCGCTAACTACTTATGGGGCGTCATACTTGGAACATCAGGTCACTTTGAATGCCCATAGAAATACTTAAAAGCAATAAAACGATGCGTCGATTAGCCTAACGATTGATGTGAACAAAATTAAAACATATTTTATGAATGAATGAAAAGCTTTATCTAAGCAGAATATTCTCTTCAGTAACAAAAGTACTGCTATCAACGGGAACCCTATAAACACAACCATCGATCTCCGTCAGGGGCTCTTCCGTGAGCTTCGCCCCACTCGTACCCACCTCCACAAACATTCACTATTTACCCCGAGAAAATCCCCATAGCAAGAGAAAGCCGCCGGAGCCTGATATTCAGGCTAGGAAAGAGAGAGGGCAACGCATCAGTCGAGATCGAATTGAACCTACCACCCCATAGTGTCGGCGAGAGACAGCGCCTTAAAATAGCAGCGAATTTCACCCATGTCAGCGACTCTTTAGTTATGTTAAGAAAAAGACGGATAGAAGAAAAAGAAAAACGAAACATAGGCGAGTGAACAGGCAGAGATGATTAATAAAGTTGACGACGAAAAATTGTCGTAGATTTTGTTTTCTTATATTTATGGTCACTATTTTATACGTCAGAGATATATGCCAAGCAAAACAATTATGGATAATATTCCAAGCGGATGAGTGCGCACATATATACCTAACAACCAAACAGCCAATAGTCGGTCTATATTACCACAGGGATACCACGCAAGCAATTGTCATTAGTGGTCAAATATGAACTAGTCACCAGGAGAAACGGAATATCTTTAGCACAGGGATACCAATGAAAAACTACGAGCGACATTCTCAAAACTATTTACTTTCAAGTAAAGAAATGTATCAGCAAAACTTACCATTCGCACGTGACATGTGATGTCGCTTTGACACGTGATTTGCTGAATGAGGGTCAAGTCGGGGAGTGACCAGAACTGAACGTCGATTCCATTTAAAGCGCAACACTGGGTGACCAATGTATGTGTGATTTGATCGTACTCAACATCAAGGATCTGAAAAGTCATCAGTAAGTACCCTTTATCGACACTATAAAGCAAGCTCTGGGCTTATCAAAAGTGAGGGCATGGCTAACTCACCAATTGAACCCTGAACTGAACAACCTCTGGGCTGATCTAAGTCATGGCATGGGTAACTCACTAATTGAACCCTGAAACAACCTCTAGGCTGATCTAAGTCAGGATATGGGTAACTCACTAATTGAACCCTGAAACAACCTCTAGGCTGATCTAATTCAGGACATGGGTAACTCACTTATTGAACCCTTAGACAACCTCTAGGTTGATCTAATTCAGGACATGGGTAACTCACTAATTGAACCCTTAGACAACCTCTAGGCTGATCTAATTCAGGACATGGGTAACTCACTAATTGAACCCTKARACAASCTCTRGGYTGATCTAATTCAGGACATGGGTAACTCACTAATTGAACCCTTAGACAAGCTCTGGGCTGATCTAATTCAGGACATGGGTAACTCACTAATTGAACCCTTAGACAACCTCTAGGCTGATCTAATTCAGGACATGGGTAACTCAAAGATGGAATTGGAATTTAGCGTGTTTGGTATTGTGGAGAAAGGAAAACTGGAGAACCCGGAGAAAAACCCTCGGCTCATGGGAAAAACCGAACAAACTCTACACACGTGATCTAAAGAAAAAGTAGCAGCATCAACAACAACAGCAGCATCAACAACAACAGCAGCAGCAACAACAACAGCAGCAACAACAACAGCAACAGCCACAGCAGCAACAACAACAGCAATACCAGCATCAACAACAAAAGCATTAGCATCAACAACAAAAGCATTAGCATCAACAACAGCAAAAGCATAAGCATCAGCACAAATAAAAGCAGCATCTATAACAGCAAGAGCAGAAACAACAAGAATAGTAGCAGTAACAAGTACAGCGTCAACAACAGTAGCAGTAGCACTAACAACTGCATACGTCTACAACGAAAAGTAATGCACCTCAAGCAGTGAATTAGAATTCGTAGTTTTTAATCTTACCATGCCTTTGTGTACTTTCAACTGAGAGTATTTCATTCCTTTACAAAACATGTGAAGAAATAAAACTCTTCCATCCTGCATTAAAGACAAAACGAAACAATATCAGTGTATTCGCTGCACTAACCAAGCAAACCCTATCACAAATGCAAACTTAATTGTGCGTTGCTTATTTGCACCTGTGTGAAAAGAGCTACACTGAGTCTACATCTGTTGCATATTATTTCCCTGTGTCGCAAGACGAAACCGCAAGCCAGAAAAGGCGGAAACTTTGTATGCAATCTCACTTGCAGGCAGCGCACCAACTCAACTATTCCACGCTCTCTTCTATTAAGACGATCTCTATCGAATCTTTGACGAAGGAGGGGGCGCATTCTAAGCAAATACACCCGTATAAATTCGAAACTGCATTGGCTCGACCTATTACGACATACCTCAGTTCCAGCTAAAAGAAAATGCGTAGCGTCAGGACAAGCCAGCCCTTCGATGGATTCTATAATTATATTAGAGTACAGCATGCCAAGACAGGTGAGTGATACACGTTCGTGTTGTGTATTGGATGCAGGATCAAGAAAAAGTGAAATACTTCCATCCCATGGGGTGGTGGGACGGGGACTTCCGGGCTTGGAACTTGGAGACCTGAAAATGCATATAAACACACATAAGTTTTCGTTGACTGACTTTGAGCACAAGAGGGAACCAACAAGCAACTCGACTCAAATGTGATGGAGGCTATACAGGCTGCGCAATAAAAAAACCTTCAAATTTTATCAGTACCTTGATACGACATCTGGACTGATCAAAGTCAGGGCATGGCTAATTCACAGATCGATTTTGAATTTTGCGTGCTAGGTTTTGCGGAGGGAGGAAAACCAGGAAACCCAAAGAAAATTAAACTGTCTTATCAAGGGATAGACGCAACAAATTTGACTAACATATGATGTCAAGTCGAATCGAACCCGACACCACAGAGGTGAGGGACAAGTCTAATATCACTACAACGCGCAAACCACATTTCCTTTCCCAAACTGAATTGAAAAGTAATGTTGTAAGGTAAATGGCAAAGTTGGTGCTCACTTTTGTCCATCATTCCAGAGCGTGCTTGATCTTGATCTGTTAGACTGGTGGTCAGTCGAGTGAGTACTGTGGATGTCTTCTATATAGTCTATCTGCCAGGCCTCTAAACGAGTAGCTGGATTGGTTCTTTGAACAAGAATGGACTCAAATATTCAGTAGAGTGCCATGCGCACTTCATATAAGTTATTCTAAGAGCAGTTTTTGTATGAGTGGAAAACATATCACGATAACGGTAATATTGAAATACCTTCCCATAAGAATGGTTATCGTATGAATGGAAAGCATACGGTACTAAAAAAAAAGGAAAACGCGCGCGTGTGTGCTGTGTGTAGTTATAAAGCACGCGGGGATTGGCAGAACACTTGAGAAGTGTTAGGAGAAGCACGACGCGCAGCGGAGGCTTCTCAACACTACTCGGATGTTCTGCTAATCCACAAGGGGTTTATAGCTACACACAGCACGCGTGCGCGCGTATTCTATTTCTGACATGACATGCTGTAATATTGAAATGCCTTCCAATAAGAATGGCTATCGTATGAGCGGAAAACATACGGTACTGGCTAACAGCACGTACACTGTACGATGCATGTCGTAACATTGAAATGGCTTTCGTTTTCTACCAGTATTTAATCCAATCACAACAAGTAGTTAAGGCTACGCTACGGTACGGCTACGGTACGGCTACGGCACGGCTACGGCACAGTTACGAATTCTTGATCGTTTCCCACTCATACAAACAAACACGTTATCGATCAAGCGTGAGCCAAGTACCTTGTGTAATAGACCCAGATCTCCTGACTGTCAATAAGTAAGTACATGATATTGAACTCTCTGCTATAGGTTACATCAATCACTTGGGTCAGAGGTGAAATAGTGGGAGGAGGAAGAACTGTGCTTAGAGTTTTACCAGCACGAGAAAGAAGACGAACGCTGGAAAAAATGATATCTCGTTAGAAAAATGAATTGCAATCTTTAAGGAGAGGGCTTCAGTAAAAGTCTTGAAAAAACAACGATTATCTTATAAGTTATGACTTAGAAGCAATACTGTTAACAGTAACTACTGAAAACGCTAAATGTTGCTAAACAATAAATGATTGTTTAACAAACGCTTTATTATTTTTGGGACATCCATGTGTTACCAAGATTTATGGGACTTTATCAAGCGGCAGCCATGTTGGTTTGAACAATAGTTTCCTCCACGCGTAGCCTCGCATTTATGCGGTTGAAACGGAGGCTTTTATTCCATGAGAATAAACATGGCCGTCACGTGATAAACACGGCCGCCACGTGATAAACATGGCCGTCACGTGATAAACACGGCCGCCACGTGATAAACATGGCCGCCACGTGATAAACATGGCCGCCACGTGATAAACATGGCCGCCACGTGATAAACATGGCCGCCACGTCCATTGAGTGCCTGTGGAAGAGGTATATATGAGCTTTTCCGAGGTTTAATCAGCAGGAATAAACAATAGAGAGGCTAGATGTTTACGTAGGAATCAAAATAAACGCAATTCAAATTGAGTTATTATACCTGCTGTCGCTACCAACAGCCATCACTCGAGATGACTTCCCATCACACGTAACGAGGGACATAGATCTAACACAACACCGAGACAACGCCCAGAAATCAACCATGTGGTTTAGAGCGAACACCTCAATCTGCCTGTTCGAGCAGCAGTAGAGGATCTTTGGAGACACATAGTCCATCCAGTTGATACCCTCGTGAAAGACGGGAAGGCTGAATTCAAAGAGAAAATATATCAATATGAAGACGCTTCATCCATATGCATCACTCGTAAATATAGCCAGAGAAGCTGGGAATACTCTAGGCTTAGATTTCCAGCCGTTGGGGTTTCCTGCGCCTTCGATACTCTTCCCCGCAATGGCTGGGCGCAGGCCAGTGCTGGAAATCTGGGCCTAAAAAACCATTGCTCTCTGATAATCAGACCTGTAGATCTCTTCCATGACATCCAGAGAAAACATTTTGACCATCCCATCCATTGATGACGTAATGACCACACCAGAAGCTTCTGGGTGTATCATGATCTTGGTGATGACCTGAAATTAGAACATTGGCCCATAAAACAACCTCTGGGCTGATCAGGGTCAGTACATGGGTAACTCACAGATCAAACCCTGAAACAACCTCTGGGCTGATCAAGGTCAGGACATGGCTAACTCACAGATCGAATTGGGATTTAGCGTGTTACTGTAGGTTTTCTGGAGGGAGGAAAACAAGAGAACCCAGAGAAAAAGTATTGTATCAAGGAAGAGACCCAAAAACTCTATTCATATGAGATGCCGTATCAAGAGATGCAACCAAAGCTCCCCTAGTCCAGAAATGGACCCACTTATATCGGTGCGCGCGGCGTAGACAGAGCGAGTAGCAAAAATAGACTGGTAAGAATGGTAACGATATGTTTTCTTCGTATTTCGTGCGCACGCGGCATTTACTTTTATTTTTTAGATATAAATTAATCAGTAGGTGAGAAAAAAGGGTCCAGGTCTGGACTAGAAACCCCCGAGGGAGAAGAGAGTGCTCTACTAGTACACTACTCTTGATTCCCAGTCTGTCTTGATTTCAACCTGATTCATTGCCAAACATTATGTACTAACCTTGGTGTGACTGCTAAATGTATGCACAAGACCACCACTGCGACTCCAAACATTCACTAAAAACAACAGATAGATATCCATACATGAAATACTTCTTTGGATAACTTACGCTATTTACACAAAACCAGGATCATAAATATACTCGAAAATCAATAGTAAAAACTTACCATCACAATCATTTCCTGTGGTTACCAGTAAGTTGCAAGATTTGGAATAAACGCACCCTGTCACTGGACCCCTGTGAGCACTGAAGAAAAACCGCCCCGGGTAAGAAAACGTCATGACAACAAGAAATACAACAACGAAGTTTCCATGGCAATAAATCACTATAGCAACAAGATACGAGTGCCAAGGTAATAAATAACAAAAATAAATAATAAAAAAGAAAAACATTTGATTGACTCTTGCGAAGCGCCTATTACTGCTGCAAATGCCAGCAGATCACTTTTATATTGGACAAAAGTCCTTGTTTTAACCAAGAATCACGAAAACCAACTTACTTTTTGACTTGAAAAAGCTCATTCCCCACCATGTCATAAGCAACAACGTTTCGTTCAGACAGACAATATAATCTCTAGAGACAGTGGTGAGAAAAAACAACAGGCAATTCTTAATATGATGAAATTTTTTTTCTACATGACAACACTGTATATGGATCAAAATCACTTACCTGCATTGCTACATCAAGCTCCACATGTTTTACCCAGCTACCGCCCATCTTTGGATACGATTCCCTGTAAAAATTAAACGCATTTTTTCACTAATAGTCCCCTTTACAGTCCCCTGCGCCATCTTGAAAGGTAACCGTGCCTGTGCAACAAAGCAAAAGCGGCGGTGACCTTGCAACGATAGAGACCTTGGATAATTATTCACATGTCACTATCATTGGTTACCGCCGTTCTCACTTTGATACACAGGCACGGTTTCCTTTCAAGATGGCGTAGGGATCTGTGCACGTGAAGGGGACTATTGACATTCGGCTGTCGAAGTCATATACGTACTTGCCGCAATAATTACAGCCGTTTTCATGGAACCGCGTACGCACGGAATCGCACAATTTACTGTCATAATAARATAAATTTTTGTGGACGTCAGTCAGTGTTTCCATATGGAATGTTTTGGAAACGCCTTGATATTGACTTACAGCAAAACGTACTTCGTCGCGACGACGACTCCGCGCGAATTCCTATTGAAAAGCACTGTAAAGAACAGACCTAGYGTGAATGCGAAAAATCTTGTCAAAATTCCAGACACGGTCACGGTGCAGCATTTATGATAACATTACCACCCTAATTAAATAGCTCATTTGTCTGTGAGGCAAGTCCTTCGACAACAAAATGTTTTTACACAAATACCAATTTTCTTCAAAACCTTTTATCAGCGACCTTAAAGCGGGGACACAAAGCRCGCATTATTACAGTCAATATTACGTGCAACAGATTTTGTCTGACATGGCTTGCAACATCGATTGCCGTAAACATTGCGCGCAATGTCGCAACGTACTACTCGCAATGCGTAACTGTACTACGCGCATCACATTGAAATTCAGCCATCTCAAGGCTTTTGTATGATTTTTTTGGACTTACCTTAAGACTAGTCCATAATTTGCCATGGGTCTAGAGTCACTGCTGAAAGACTTTCTTTTATCTTTGGTCAACTCACCAAATCTCCAGAACTAATTGAGTGGGAAATCGATAGACATAGCAATGATGTGTTTCACTGGTTATCTTGGGTGGGAACAGGAGAGGAGGGAGAGAAATGGAAGGGCAAAAAGCACAAGGAAATGGATGGAGAAAGAATGGAAGTGAAGGGGAAAATACAATGCTCTTTCAGAAGTCTAGAATATCTTTGAAGATGGGATGAGAGGGGAAGAGAAGGGAGGGGAATATACAATAACCATTTTGTCCAAGGAAAAGCTAATTTTGCAATTGGATCCTACGATGAAGTATAATCACTTTAAGAAATAAACACTTCTGGATTACCTTCATTCCTCCAGTTCCACCAGTGATGAGCTCATTTCTAGCAGGGTTAAACACCATACATAAAACAGAGTGCATTTCAGCAGAAACAGATATCACTTCATGGAAATTGAGATTAAAAACCTGTGAATCAACAACAGTAAAACTTTTTTATCATATTTGATTATCAAAAGGTCTAAGGAGATGAACGATTATTTTGAATGACAAAACGACACTTTTGAGTTTAAAGCAATACATGTTTCAAACAGGTTTGACTGTCATTGTCAGTTGCTAAGTACAGAGTGGCAAGATCAATGTATATGTAATAGAAATAAAAAAAAAACAAAAGAAAATCCTGAATTTGAATTATCAAATGTCTCAGATGGTATTGGGAATTAAATCATGCAGCATAAGTGAAAGCAAAAAATCAGATTAGCACAACAAAATTAAAATAATGAACAAGTGATGTTTTTATGATGGCCATGTGGTCAGCATTTGATGATTAATGCATTTTGTGACAAGAGAAACCAGGACGTTTGATGTTTGAGATTAGGTTTTAATATTAGGCTTCGTGCATAATGCTCAGTAAATCATGACAGGATAAAGGATAAACGTAATTTAGCACATAAAGCCTCATACTGAAACCTTTGTGCGCGACTTGGCAAAGCATGTCTCGGGAGTGGCTATTCGGAGCTCTAGATACCTTTAAAGCATACTCTTTAGACAGGGCAAAGTACACATTGAACTTCCTGGAGAAAATAATCATCCTCAAGACATTGAACTGGTATGCTGGGTAATTGAGATGTCTGGTAACTAGAAAACAAAAATAATAAAGAATCAAATCAAATAAATATGACAGTAAGTTAGTAATTAAGTTACTCTCTCCATGGTTCCAGGAAATAGTCCATACCACCCCTCTGAGGGAGAGGAGAATGTCTATGACAGAGGGGGATGCTGTTGTTGGTTGCAAATTATATATAATAGTATCCCAAGTTTCATATGCATAACTACAGTACATGTATGAAAAACGCAACCAACCAAGATAACAAAATTATGTACACATGCTGTGACTGGGTCAAAGGATGTCAATTATTTTGTAAAACAAACACCACCAAGGATTTATGAAAGTGGGTCAGGCTTAGATTTGAAATTATAACAGATTAGAGCTCTTGGGCTTAAAGTGTGTGTGTGGAAGAGAGGGGGAGGAGGGTGGGGACAAGGAGAAGGAGAAGGAGAAGGAGGGGAAAAGGGAGGGGCAGGCTAAGAGGTATTCAGTCCCCCCAGCTTCTCCTGCTTTGTGATTCCTGTGCCATGACACAGTGCTGCTGTGGCATATCATGGTATTTTATAGTCATATCAAATCTATCTTAGCTACACAACTATTATATATGTACCTGTGCTGTATACACTCTCATAAGACCAGCTGGTAACACCTCTTGAGTCTAGTATAACAAACTGTCTGAATCTGTTATTGAATGTCACTAAAACGAAAAGGAAAAATTATGATTCACAATTGGAACCATAATATAGATATGACACACAGAAGACCTTTCACCTCTGAAGCATCAGGTTCAATAACTGGATGCAGAAGGGCCAGTCATAATGGCCAATCAGTTGCCAGCCATGATCACCAGCCAAATTATTTTTAGTTATTTTCATGTACCTYATTTCTGGCTCAACGTTACTGATCAAAATGCCCAGCAAGCAAAAGTTTGATCCAAAAAGTTCCAATTCTGGCTGGACCAAAAAAATAATGTCCAATGACTGGCTGATATTTGAAGCCCTGCTCAGCACAACATTTAGGTTAAAATTATTAGGTGACTCCCTTGATTTAAGGATTTTCTTTTGGTTTTATTATGTTCCTTCCTCCACAAAACCCGACTGCTAAATTCCAATTAATTTGATATGCAAGTTAGCCATGCCTTGACTTTGACCAGCCCAGAGGTTGACATAAACAGTTGATTGCAGATAACATTGCAGT
This sequence comes from Actinia tenebrosa, assembly GCF_009602425.1. Next base: position 157,185 of record NW_022261549.1, read on the forward strand.
TAAGTGTTCAATGGAAACAATTTGCATTTGGGTATTTTTTTAGCTGTTAGAATGTCTTGTTGCTAGGTTGAATTTCAAGCGCTGTTAAGAAGCAAGTGGAGACAATGTCTCGCCTCTAATTATACACGCACGGGAAGTTGTTAGCACAGGCAGATTTAAAATAAATTACCGCTTAACCAAACAGAGAACACCATTCCCACACCTGAAATGGACAAGGTATTATGGTAAAATATTAAATTTAAAATATTCTTTGGCCGCAAGGTTGATGAAAACGATGAAATAAAGGAACTTATCGATATCCCCCACTTACTTTTTGCTTAACAAATTTGTGTAGTACATGTAGTTGTAACACTCTTCAATTTTGACTTGCAACATTTTAAAACTTAGATTTACGACTAAACTCTTTGAATTACTGCCACAACCCAAAACACACACAAAAAATTTTTTTCCATTTCATTTTTAAAATTTCCAAATAGAATCATTAGTTATGAATAATAAAATAAAAATCATAGGATAAAAGCTGCAAATTCAGTGTAAAAAGACGTTTACGACCCGTACAATCCAGCCAACCGAAGTCCAGTCCGTTCCATCTACGTACGGTTCCTGATTTTCCAATTTWAAAAAAACGCTCAAAATCCAGGCATTTAGTTTTTGCTATACATAAAGGTTACCCATGGCATTTCAAAAGGTTATAATTCAAAGACATTTTTTTGGTGATTCAAGATCCAGTCATTGACTGAGACCCAGTAACTTCCATTTCAGTCACAACCAATCCATTATAGTCACATCCAAGTAACATGCAGTTGTATTTCAGTAGCATTGTTTCGAAGGAAAATTATAGTCGTAAAAATCTTTAGCAATCTACAAGTCACACATGATGTATACAGACACATGATGTATACAGTCCTTTGTAAGACCTTTGCTGCTGATGGGCTTCACAGGACTTTATACCTTCTCTGAACTTCATGTGAGAAAGCGTGTAATTAGAGGCGAAACATTGCCTCTGCCCCTAGCGAAAGTTGACAATCGATTTAACGAGACTTTCAAACAATTAAAACAAACGTGCAAAATATTTTCATTAAACACTTAACCACAATCTGCTGTATCACATTCATAATTTCTGCAATCATCCCCTCTAACAGCTAGGGTCATAACCAGATGGGTTCTTGCAKGGTGGGTGTGCACAGGGAATGGAAATGTAACTATCTTTTAAAGGATTGCAACGAATTGCAGAAGCAAAGAAAAGTAATTTTTTTAAAGTTAGCGTGGGCCTCCAGCTTTAGGGGCAGGGGRGGAGGGGGTGCATGTGCACCCCCTTTGGTTTATGGTCATGTCTACTATACTCTAAATTATAGAAATACTCCATTTTACATTTTTGTTCAGTGACCATGGATAATAGTCACAAGTTGAGGCTGGAGTTTCCACGCATAGTGAAACTATACTTTTTTTTTTCATTTTGCAAAGGCAACTCCAACCTGAGCTTGGAACTATTATCCGTGGTCACTGAACAGAACTGTAAAATGGAGTATTACAAAGGAGAATAAATTTTGAGAGGGCTAAAGCTCCATCACCGGCTATTTTCTTGTTATCACTACAAAATATTTAGGGGGAGAGGGGTAAGGCTTTGTGACCCAAATTTGGCCCTGTTCAAACATTTTGTCAGTAGCATTTATATTATAGCAAAATAATACTAACCTCCTCCAATTTCACAGTTCTTTGAAGCATGCTTGTAGCATCCTATACTCTGAAATCCGTATGGAACGTGAAAATATGAACCTTTTGTTCTGGAGAGACCAGTCTCTTCTTCATCTTCTTCATCACTCAGCAAGATACTTCTTGATAATGAACTATCTTCGCTTCCCTCATCAGTTTTCTCTGGAGATTCGATGCTCTCTTTCGTATCTGATCCAGATTTTGAAAGTTCGGAGTCTTGGCAAACGTTATAGGTTTTTTCTTCGTCAAAGTCATCTTTTGGTTCCATGGTGTTATAAATATAAAATACTCTTGTCTGATATTGTCATGGCGGTTGTCAGTGATTTGAAAAGCCCGCCAAACCCTAAAACTGCCTTGTGACTAGCACTGTTTGTAATTGAAACTTTATCGAAAACAAATTATAGCTAATGTCTGTGCTCTAAAGAACTCTAGCACATATTTAATAAGCTTGAGGTCAAATATTCTGCATTAAAATCAAAACTTCAAGGAATGAAGCAGTACTGACATTCATGGATCCAATTCCTTTGACTTACGTTGAAGGCGTTGAGCAATCTTTTCCCTCAAATTACTCAGTAGCAGTAAATTAGTAGCAGTAGTAGTAAATTAAACAGCGTCTCTAGGAAAGCAATTAAGTAGCAGGATTCTATAACAGCTGATGTCCAACACAAAATTTAGATCGTCTTCATTTGCTCTGCGTAGGCATGACAATACGAACTACTCATTCTGTGCCAGTTCCGTATTTGAAACCAACTTCTTTCCAAAATATCCTCTCTCCAATAGATTCTAATTCATCATCAATTAATTAGAAGTATCGTTTGATATTGGTTTAGAAGAATAAAAGAAGACCAAGTTCACTCACTTTGKGCTTCGAGATAACTTGTTGCTATGTAACAATTATCTCCCTAGCCCTCCCCACTAAATGCAGATGAAAATTTTAATATTTTCTAAAACTTTTCCTGATTCAAGATTCAAGATGTGCGATTAGATTTCTTATTACTTTTTTATCTGATTCAAGTTTTAAACCAGCTTAAGGTCCCGTAGAAGAATCACTTTCGGGGAGCAGCATAATTGCGAGTCAAATCACCCTCCCCTCCCTTTAAATGTCAAAGTTTGCAAAACAGAAAACCCTTCATCTGTGACCCGTTCGTGTTACATAATAAAGCTCGTCAAGTTACAAAGCTTCAAGGGAGCTGTGGCAGAATGCATCCAAAATGTATTCCTCTGGCTGTGTTACTGGTAACTTCATGTTTTGGTGGGTATATGTTTGTGATCTGTCTATCTGTATATGAAGATTTGTTAAACAGCTGATTTGATAATGCACAGTAATCAAATTGTGCATTCCTATGTACAGTCATAGCAGTCAGTAGTTTGCAAACCGTAAACCCTCCATATGACTAGGAGTCGATCATTCTTTGAATAAATTCCACTGATCTCTCGAGTCTTACAGTAGTAGATAATAAAGTACATAAGAAATGCTTTGCTTATGTATCGTAATGTTTTATTTCTCGTTTGCATAGCAGCTTACATCGTTGTAGTAAATGGAGCATGTAGCGAGGCAGATCAGGCGAATGAAGTGCAGAAATGCGAGAAAACCTTTGTGGACACGATGATCAAGAATTCTAGTGCCAATTGCACGTGAGTACTACGAATAATATTTCAAATGCCGTAACAGAATTAAGTGTATATATTCTCATTGAAAATATGTACTTGATGTAAACAAATCTTGTAATGACGTATTTAAAAACCATTTTCTACTATCTTTACACATTAATTTTAACCCTGTGACTAATGCCTGATTTACGATCAAAGACATAAGCACAGTCTACATAGATGTTGCTGTGCTTGCAGCCCCCACAACGGCACAGATTCAAGGGAAGGGGTGGGTGTGATGTGGCTGGGCAGCTGGATCTAACCACTTGGGCGCATCCCCTTGTCAGTCAATGCTAGCTTCTCTAGTTTGACCTGCATCTTCTTAATTTCTTCTCTCAAACAGTGTAGAGGTTGGTAAAATCCATCAATGCCTTGAAAAACTGTCAAAGAGTTGTTACCCCCAAGTCAATGACAAGGTGATCAAGCAGATAGTATCAATTGGAATGACACAAATCCAAGCCCTTCAATTCTACTGCATGGAAACAAAGTTAAATTACACTTGGTCTAATGTTGCACCAAGTGTTAAGAATCAGCTGTCTTCTTGTGCTGTGTCTTTTGATGAAACTGCTAATCAGTGCAGTAAAGACTTCAGGTTGAAGATGCAGAAAACTCCAAAAGATAGTGCTGCAGTATACAGGTATTGTAGTGATTAACAAAAATAATTAAATCAGAATTTTATGTACAACAGGAAAATGTAGACCACCCTATATATAGTCACTGTAGTCATTTCTCAATGACCATATCTCCCCATGATGGCATCCAGTTTCCACAATCCAGTCCAAGGGACAAAGAAATTGTTAAGTGGTCCCTGGGGATGAAACATAATTATAATACAAGGCCATATGATTTTCTATATGTTCTTGCTGCCGTCAAATAATATATAATAATATGTTAAATAATATAGAATAATAATATAATATGTTTATTATATTATTAACATTGTTAATAACAACCTTGTTTTGATGAATGCACTCAGCAAGGAAATTAATGAGAATGACTATTGAAATTTTTTTTCACAACATTTGTTGTCTTTCTTATATTAAATTGTAAAATCCTTTAAGATTGACTAGTTCAAAAAATTGTGTAGTTTGAATACACTTATCATCCTTATTAATAATAGATTGATAATCCATTCTTAGGATTATAAGTTTCATTAATTTTTCTCTTTTCTTCYGATACAACAGGAGTTATGAAGATTCAAACAAATGCATCCAGCGGGCAGCTTCAAAATGTCCAACCAGTAGTGGGACAACAAAAACCACCACTGCTTTTTGGTTTAATGCAACATTACTATTAATTGCTTCAATTGCTAACATAATTAAAGCATACTAGTTAACGTTGCTTTGTTAAGAAGCAACTGGACCAAAACCCTAAAGTAATAGCAGAGCTCCCACGCACAACTGTTATTTTGTATTTTGCATTATTCTTTTYGTCTCAGTTGTTCTTGTTAATAAGTTTAACTGAATGTATACTTTTTTTGTATAATGTCCTGCCTCGCATCCAAAGTACCTTTTTGAACAGGGTCTTCTATATTTCCATTTGGTATGAAAGGATGTAAGTTTTTTTTGGATGGCCCAAGTTTTGGACATGCATTGAAGATGCTCCAAGATAAAAAAAGTATTCATGTAAATTAGTTTGTAATAAATAAATAAATAATGTTAAGGTATGTTGGTGAAAAATTGTTGAGATATCTAAAGGTTCATTCAAGTCAGAAAAAGCACAATTTCTTCATTAGTCTGAAAACTTTTTCTTTAACAGAGCATATTCTCGCAATCTGATTGTTTGACAGCAATGATCAGTAACAGTTCAGACACATAGAATGACTAATCACTTGTGCAAGGAGCCAGCACACACTTGAAACTATTTTTCTCGTAAGCTTTTTCCTTGTTTTTAGATCTTTTTATTATTATTTTGTTAATGTAAAACAATTGCTCATAGATTTCCATTGACTGTCTTCTTATTGCTTACTATCAATCACGTGACTCTTTGAAAATGACTGGGCCGCAAACAAGCGCTTGACTGAGGGACAACTAGCAGATGTTAAGTCAAAATATGTCAAAATAAGTCCTCTAGCTATTGTAGTTGACTATTTCTACAACATGAAACCAGAAAACAAGAGATCAAAACAACCTCCAAGATTCTACAAGCCATTAAAAATGCAGCTACTACCAAAAGTGACATCTATTGATAGCACCTTATTGAACATAGATGATGTCTTAAAATGTTCAAAACTTTACAGTGAAACCACTAATAGCGCTCATGATTCCACTTGAGATTTGAACATTTAAGATGCAATTTATGATGAATAAGGGGATAGTTAAGATGTAATTTATGATGAATAAGGGCAATTTCTTAACTCTACTATATATACTTGCTAACGTTTAACTTCATAAATAATCAATACGAATTTATTATCAATTTTATATTAAATTGATAAGCAAATGCTAATTTATGCAATTCTATTGCAATTACGTGTACTGTGAACTTCATTACATTTCTCTTAGACATTTTTGGGGGGTAAAATAATGTACTTCTTAGAGTGGTTTTCAAAAACCCGTGAAATACACTTTAGCGTATTACACTTTATTGTCTGCATTTTCTTTTGATTTTCTTTTGTGTATTTGGTGTATTACAATTTATTACACCTTAGTCATTACACTTTGTTTCACGGGTTTTTGAAAACCATTCTATGAGCTTATTAATCTTATTAATTAATCATTAAAATTTATTCAAAGTTTCCTTTTAACAGTACATCAATCTAAACGAGTTGGTCTTTGTATGATTCCACTTAGTTGGTTAAATGATAAAGAAGATAACCAAATGCTGTAAGAGAAGCCAGGCATCTTACACTCAAAAGCCTACGAAGTGTGTTGACGTTATTACGAACCTCCATCTCCTCCATCTCATCCTTGGCAGACGGGTCAATGAGTGGCTTCATTTGTGGAGCGATGGCCAGACCAGTGAAAGGAAAAGTCGCAAGCATGATAGATCCAGCCATAAGGAAGGGCAAATTCTTTTCTTYATCCATGAAGTAAAGAGCAACACCTGATAATCCACTTATGATAGCGAGACCAGACTGCATACGATGGTGATAGCTGTGCTTGAGGCGAAGGATCTTCAGTACACAACCATACGAGTGTTCATCCATCGAGGGAAATTCTACCGCTAAAACGTAGAAAGAAGCTCCAACGAAGACTCCGTTGGTTGCTACGCATACCATCTTCAGTCCTGGAATGATTTTTTCGACATCCATGGCTAAAAAATGAATTTTTACGACGATCAAAACCAAGAGATTTGATTCTATTTTGTGACAGTCTCGAGGCTCCTGAATCTATAGTAGTTCCAGTCTCCTCCTCGTCATGGTTARCAAAGAAAGCCCAACTTGATAAACAGCACAAACTCTTTTTTCACTCGGTGTTTAAATTTCCTTCTCATTCATTTCTATTCAACAAGGAAAACGCAGTCCCAGCAGTAACTGCTAGTTATTATCAACTATTTCAGAAAGCTTGGTGAAGGTTTGGTTACATGTTGCATACCAAGCCCGAAATGCGCCATGGGCGCCGTGAATGCAATGTCACAGCACTGGAATTTTCCAAAGCTTTGTCTGCCTGTTTTTGATTACGGTATATTTTTTAGCAATTTCATGCAAAATACATATGAATATACAGTTAATGTCATTAACGTTGTCCACCGAAAAAAGACATTTACACATTTACATATTTACACATTCAGACTAAAAGATATATCACGTGTTTCATTATGTATTTTTTGCCTCGCGTGCGTCAGCCTGAACTTTAAATGTAAAATTCAACTCGTGAATCGAAAATCCAAATGCCCTGACCATTTAGTGAGGACTTAAGATGGAGAATGGTATTGCAGTATTTGTTTTATGCCAGAACCTTCGAGGAAACACGTGATATTTCTTTTAGTCTAAATGTGTAAATGTTTAAATTAAGATGCCTAGTAAAATGAGTTGTTTTACGCTTGTTGGATGTAAGTTATTTATTTCTTGAGTTAGACACTGAAGACAGTTGAAATTTGTTCTTTCTTTCTCATACGAGAATATCAATTTTATTTCAACATATACGTTATTTTTTTATTACGAACGACAGTAAACATTTTGTTTTCTATTTTATTTTTTTTTACTATAAGTGACTATTTTCTCACTATTTCGTTTTTCCCCCGCATTATTTATGTAAGGATATTGAAACTTTTTTGAGGCACACTTCACTTCTAGAATATTTTGAAAGCTTATAATAGTGCCTATATATATATATATATATATATATGATATATAACATGTCGACTTAATTAGGTGCATGTATATAACTTTGAATGCTAAGTAATACAAAGATTACAAAGTCTAACTGATTAATTAACCATCTTAAATCTTAGAGTTGTGCCGGGTCAAAAACGAATTTCTGATTCCGAAATTTCAGCACTAGCTTTCTTTTGATCCTCGGGAATTGGGAGGTGTACATCCATATTGGCTCCGTCTGTGTTCTCTAGATCAAGAGGTTCAGTCAATCTGTTTATCTCAGTTTACTTGCAAAACCGCACCTACTCTTCAGTTCCACAAAGGCATCAATTAGCAAATAAAAATGAAAAAGGCAGTTCTTTTATTCTTTTCACTGATCCTTTATCTTTTCTTGCACCACTCCGCAAAATGCTTACAATTGTAAGTTAGCAAGTTGTAGTCATTCGTACCTAGCTTTGAGATGGCCCTCGAGCACACTTCATTGGGCGGATAGCATTCTTTTTCATGATAGCTGACTTTGTAAAACGGTGGTACAAAGTTCACCCATTCCTGTGTTACTCCAAATTCATAAGTGTTATGGATGACGTTAACCTTGCTTTCTTCCTCTTCATGCCACAATACGATACAGTGGTGCCTTGGATGGACGATAGTACCATAAAATACAATCTGGTCTCCAAGGTGCAAGTCTTTAATACTAGCCACCGCCCTGTCATTTGGTCTGATTACTCTGGTTATTTCACGGCCAACATATTTGCCAATCTGGGAACCTATGAGTTTTCCAACAGTGCCACAGATTATACCAACGAAGATGCCTCCCCAACCCGCTACCAATCCACCAAAAGCTGCGGGGACGCCTGCACATAGGGCTTCAGTGACCCGCTTGGAGACTTGCTCCATAAACTCGTTCCCTGATAGACTTCCATCTTTTCTTGCATCGTACAGCTTCTTCAAATCATAAATCGTCAAACATCCTTCTATAATAACCACTAGACCAAATCCAACCCATTGGCAGTTTTTTGCAACTTTTTCCATAGCTTCTGCAGAGCCAACCTTTCCTATATTTTCGAAAGAAGCCTTGGCAAGCCCTTTTGTGACGATTTTTGTTGGAATGTTGCCAAGTACCATTTTTACTTGGTCACTCACCAACTTCATTAGTGCGACGACCTGCTGACTCTTCTTTATCCCCTTTTTGCAGAACGTCACAAATGCCTCGCAGTTGTCTCCAAAGAACCGATAGCCAACATCTCCTAGTCGCGATCGAGCCCTTGCTATTACAAGCCTGAGAGGGTTTTCTTTCAGTATATCTTCTTCATAGTCCATACGGTACAAGATTCCAGATTCTTGTTTCAAATGGATCCACTGTTCTTGGATTATGGCACCAGTTTTACTTATACCTTCTCCGTGCCAATGAATTACTTGGACCTTGCCGTTTGCAACATCAATGTCTAACACCAAGGCGTGATGCCAAATGATGTACGGTCTTTCCCATGCTATGTGATCGCCTGGTTTTAGGTAATCACCGAACAAGTCAAGTCTTTCTATCTTTGTTTTTCTTGGATGTACAAAGTGAACACCATCTGTCGTGTCCAACCTCTCAGCTTGGTAGAATTCCTCCTTACCGAGTTCGAGAACGTTAGCTTCGTCTTTTTTGACGTCATCCAGGATGAACTCGGCTTTTACATATTCTCGCTCACATTTCAAACAAAATGAACCCAAATGTTCATGGTCACGGTCACGGTCAAGGTAATGCCTGAATTTAGTCGCATCATTGTTACCACAAATGCATCGAGCTCCGTTAGCAAGCTGCACAGATCCTGCCATGGTTCCTGGGTTGTAGTATTACTCTCTTCTTAGCTTTGGGTTGAACTAACAGAAGATTCTGAAACTAAAACACAGAGCTTCTATTAGGTTTTTTTAGTATAGGTAATAGGACTACATGCTGTCCAATTTGGAAATAATTGGATGAAAAAAGTTCTGAGGACTGGCAAAATTGGAAGAGGATTGGCAGTCAGAGGAATGTTTTGAATTCAATTATTTCCAAATTGGACAGACATGTGGTTCTATTGTCCATTAATTATATCATCCCAAACTATACTAGACTGATTCCATAAGTCATTGTTTTCCCTCGAAAGAATGCGAATGGAAACGATCCAAATTAATCTTTAATTTGGACAGGAAAGAGAATTTGAAAATAATATAATAGTTGCTTATATGGGATTATAAAGTGACGATAGAATTTACAGATTTATTGGCCTTCAAATTTTTCAATGAACAAAATACTAAAGAAATAAAAAAATCATACAAGAAAGAAGGACCAAGAGGGTGGACGTGAGAGTCCCATGCGAGGCACCTCCCCACTAAACCGATAAACAAGTAAAAAGACTTAGGCAAAGGAAAAAAATGAAAAAAAAAWAAATTAATTATTAATTCAACTGGGGAGTTTGTGAGTAAGATGGTATCATCTACCTCTGCAGGGAAACTTTGAAATAATTACTATCTTCTATAAGCTTTTTTTATTGTTACCAGCCAAACATGGGCAATCCGGTCCCCAAACCACTTGTATTGTTTTTAACCTCAGCCTGTTATTTCTGGGACTTTCCCTATGTGCACAGATCATGAGGGAATATCCCAAAGCACCCTTTGTATCACAAAGGGAATCCTCTCTTTAACTTGTGAGATTGCTAATTTTGGGATCTTCCCTTATGCACAAAACATGAGGGAATGCCCCAAAGCAATTGTGAACCTCTTCTGAATTTACCTTTYACATCACAATCATGAGGGAATCCCCCCTTAACTTGTGAGCCTGTTAGTTTTGGGACTTTCCCCCTTTTCATGCACATTTATGAGGGAATCACCTCAAGGCACTTGTATGAACCTGATAATTCTGCTCTGRAAAAGTTATTCCTTAGACAATTTGGGTGAAAGTATTAGCCGTTCATCCAAGGTTGAGGAAAAAATCGGGTTGAGTTGGCATTGCAATGCATTTTTCGGGCTGTTTTAGGGGACATTTTTCCAATGTGGTGTCTATTTACAGGGTCATAGCAAGAATTTTGCCTTAAGGGAAGGGGGGCAAACCTGTTTTCAGAACATTGGTAAGGCTGCATTCATAATGTATGATAGAGGGGGGGGGGGGGCAGGTGGAAGTTTGAAATATCCAGAATAATTCTTAACACCCCCCTTAAAGTCATGCAAAAAAATACGATCCCCCTAAGCAATGCTTGTTGCTTCTTCCAAAAATTGTGCATCCCCCCATTTTTCTGATAAAAATTTGCCCATCCCCCCTTTTTCCAACCAAAATTTTCCTGATCCCCCCTCAATTTCACCTGCCCCCCCCCC
>NW_022261549.1:171018-184460 GCF_009602425.1 Actinia tenebrosa
CGCCTCGTGTTTTATACCCGATAAAACACTCCTGCTCGTTTATTAAACATTACTTAAAAAATCAAGAACACACGTGTCCACGCCAATTCTAAGAAATACTAGTCGTACGTCTATTACTATACATTGAATGAAAATTCAGTCGGCTCATCGTAACTAAATTAAACTCGTCTCAATTATTTTTCCAATCGATCATTACTTCTGAAAAATAAGTCATTCATAAACTATACTTTCGATGTTAGTTGTTGCTTGGAAAATCGAAAACGAAACGAGGGAATCTTCATATGTTCATATATAGCAAGTGGTCGGAATTCAACACGAACTAGATTAAAAATAAGAGGATAAACTACTTACTTTCGCTTTTTAATTTCCTTCGTTCTGTCTTCTTGCTCGTTTTTCAACTACTGTCGGATCGTACTACTTTCCGATGTAGTTTGTCCCTAGAACTACAGATCGAAACCAACTTCCTTAGCGATTACCAGCTGAAATCATATCTGTCTGACCGCGCCTACAATGATTAATAACCTTATATAGAAAGCTTTCTTTCGTCATGTTCTATATTTAGAAGTATAACTTCATTGTCCAATTGCCTGGTCCAATTATGCGCATTTTCCTTTAAATCCTTCTTTAAATTCCCCTCTTCTCTGTTTAATGAAGCTAAAAATGGCTGCTGTTAAAGAGACTTAAGGACCGGAAAATTTATACCTTTGTTTTGATTTTGAAGTAACAATATGGTGTTTTAAATTTCAATTCAAAACGCGTCTTACATTGAAAATAGTGTCCACGGAAACAGAGAGAGAAGTGCGCGGAAAGAGAGAACGAGGAAGTAGAGGAGGAGGGGGCGCATGGGGAGGAAAAGGAGGAGGAGGATAAGGCCAAGGAATTGGAGGAGAAGGGAAATAGAAGCATGATGCAAAAAGAGAATACAGAATAGAAAAGGGGAAAAAAGGACAGGAGAAGAAGAGGTAGAAGGAAGACGAGGGAGCAGGAAAAGTTGAAGGATTAAGAGTGGAAAAGAAGGAGTGAAAGAGGAGAAAAAAAAGGTAGAAGAGGGAGAAACCTACTTATTTACTTACTTAAGCCCACCGCCCCAATAGGAGCATAAACCATTGATTACTTTACATTAATATCAGCACGGTTTTGGGGTTTGCTAGCAATCAGTGGCCAAGCCATATGACAACTGGCCTATCTTCTTCACCTTCTTCACTTCCTTTTATCTTCTCCAAGTCTCTTTCTTAAGAATTCCTCGGCCTAGGAGAGGGAGAAAGAAGAGAACGAGGAGGAAGTGAAGAAGGAGGGGAAGGAGAAGAAGGAAGAGAAGGAGAAAGAAGAGGAGGAGGAGGAGGAAGGGGGATGAAGGGGAAGAGGAGAAAGAAGTGGAGAAGGAGGAGGAAGGGTGAGGAAGAGGAGGAGGAAGAGGAAGAGGAAGAGGAGGAGGAGGAGGAGGAAGAGGAGTAGAAGCAGCTAGAATTAGATGAGGAAGGAAAGACAGAATTTCCCAACCATCGAATACCAAATCATAACTGAATCCATGAATACACGGCATTTGTAATTTACTGACATGGCGCAGTTCACGTATCTCAGTACTAAACCTTATCAAGTACAGAACTTATAAAACATAGAGTTATGATTTCATTTTGTATCAAGAATAAAAGAATACTTTGGTCTGCGCGGGGCAACTTATGGATCATTTCGCTTTGTCTTAGAAAACCATAACGTCATCATCTTCGTCTGATTCATAGTCTCGATCTGAGATTAGAATGTCATCGTCATCGTCGTCGTCATCATCGTCGCCATCATCGTCATCATCATCGTCGTCTTCGTCATCTTGATCTTCTTCGCCCTCGTCTTCTGAATCCTGAAATAAAATGAATGAAAACTTGGCAAAAAGTATTTGGAATTGAAGTATGTTAAATATATTATGAATCCAATGCCGGAACCAGCAATTTTCTTGTTCTGTTTGCAGTGATTTGTTAGTACTATTCTGTTGTATACGCGCACACAAAATTCGCACCCAGACCAAAATGAACGCAGACTTTGGGAACGATTGACGTCGTCAAACTGAGTTTGCGCGCACAAACCTCATGCGTAAAAAGAATGCGCACGACCAAGAGATACTATGCAGGACCTTCCTTACGGTCACTGGAGGGGATACTTTGATCTTTCAAGGTAGTTTGGATATTTACCTCGTCTTCGGTGTCGAACCTTCTTGATCGCCCAACCTCGTACAGACGACATATACTTTCTTCGGTACTCGTTTGATTCTAGGTGAGGATAAGAAAATGTTGGTATCATCAAAGTAAAATGCTGCGAAATCGTGACTAACAAGACTACAATTCACTGAAATCAGGCAAGAAAAGAGATTTTATTGAACAGTCAAAACTRCAATTCTGTAATCATACTCTCCCTCATTCTTGTCCATCCTACAGCATACCTACTCATCGCACCCTGGTATTCGTAAGTATGAACCATTCGTTATCCTAATATTCCTTGTCTCATCCTGTCTCATTACACGTTCTACTCAAATTGAAGGAAGGATACTCGAATCGTAAAAACTTCCAAGTTTTTGGTTAGTTTTTTAGATGTATATGCTGTAAATCATTTTTGCTGTAAAAAAAATTATTTTCATCACTCGGTGTATTTGAACTCAAGGCTTCATCTTAGAGGGTTTGAAAAAATAGAAAGTTTAGGAAATAATAACCTGGAAAAAAAAAAAAATCGAAGTGTTCACGGTTCGAGTGTCATCACTGTAACAGTTTTTCAAAATTCTCTTTCTTTCGCCGTTGTTTCCCTTCTTTCTTCCTCCCTCCCTCTCTTCCTTTTCTTCCCTTTCATCCTTCCTTTTTTCTTTCTTCGATACTCGCACTCAAATATCTCACCTCAATCACTGCTACGAGACTGTCCATAGGATCAGTTGCCAAATCAAATATTGTTTTCTTGACATCGATTGTTGCTGAAAAAATGTCAACATGACGATAAGTAGCTTGCAATCATCTCCAGGAGAATGAAATAATTAAAGACATGACAGCCATTAAAGGGCAAGACAATAGCAATATTATGTCATATTGTCCTTTGAGAAAGATAATCCCTTTTCGAGTAGTACTGTGTTTTTTAAACTACAACATGGATGCCCCGAAACCCCTCCGTAAGACTCGCGTTTTCATTGGAACAATACATACATACATAGTTTATTCAAATCGCAAATAAATTATTGACAAATAGTAAAATACAAGTAAGAGCAGAGGCTAGCAAAAAGCGATACAAATAAGACAACAAAGCACAATAATAGGCGACTTGAAAGGAAGTTATGAGGYTATCCCTATGTGAAAACTCCCAAGAGTCAAAATAATTATGACGTAACACAAGAACATAGGCTAAAGATCTTTATCTAGGCTTGCTGGCGTCGTAGTTGCGAAAGGGTCCAGCAAGTGCGACCCTGCATGGTTGGGCTGCCTGTGCTTTATTCAGCGCGCGTTCATTAACAGAGAAAGGAAGGACTTTGCAAAAGTCTGATCGTTACCTATTGGTTGATAATCGGTGGCGTCGAATGTGCGGAACGAGGACTCAAAAGGCCCAAGCATTCTTTGAGTCATCATACTATCTTCAGTGTCTGGAACATGTTTGACTAGAATCATATAAACAGCATTAATATATTACGAATAGATCAATGTAAATCTAAATTAATCAGTAATCGGCTGCACTTAACGTCATTTTGATTTCCTTTTAACGTAGAATCGTAACTCTTATTTGGTTGACATCACATGGTGGTCAATGTTTGACCACCATTTGTAGCAGATAACGACATTGAAGGACTTTCGTCAGCTGGGCCCGGTTGTACGAAGAGTGGATAGCGCTATATAACGGGAAAATTTTATCCAGGATAAATTTATTGTATATCAGCATCACTTTATCAACTGGATAAGGATTTATCTATCGGATAGCGCTATCCACCCTTCGTACAACCGGGCCAAGATCAATTTTTATTAGCAATTTGATCAGTTACATGGGTCACAGGAACCGAATTGAAAAGTCTTAGCACAACAAATGAGGTTCCATTACCGTTGACGGTGCCAATAAATAGTTAGGAAGTTCTTGTCAACACAAGTCAAGTGAGTCCTGGTACGTTATCCATGAGTAAAGCTCTTTCAATCATATATAATGTTGACACTTACTTCCATATATGACATCATCACTGTTGTTGAATACCACGTGACACTGGTCTAGAGAGGTGCACGTATTTAGCAGATGAAAGGATCGCAGATCCCACTGGGTAAGTAAGTCAAGGACTGATAACACAACACATTTCCATTCTATTTTCGCCCATCCGGAATTGAGGGAGGGACTGGAAATGAGTGTAGAAATATTAATCGAATCAAAAAAACAAACCCTATCACATGAAAGTGCACACTAAGGCTGCGTTCGGGGGGGGGGGGGGGCAGGTGAAAATTTGAAATGTCCAGAATAATTCTTAACACCCCCCTTAAAGTCATGCAAAAAAATACGATCCCCCCTAAGCAAGGYTTGTAGCTTCTTCCAAAAATTGTGCATCCCCCCCCCCATTTTGCCCGTCCCCCCTTTTTTCCTACCAAAATTTTCCCAATCCCCCTCAATTTCACCTGCCCCCCACCCCCCTCTGCCATACATTATGAACGCAGCCTAAAGTTATTAGTTTATCGAGTTTTAGAATGTTTGGGCAAATACTGAAATACGGTACAAAACGAGAGAGAAATTGTATGGCTTTCGGTAAACTGTCCTCTAGCCCCATGTATATTCGATATTGGCGTAAGATTAATCCTTATATTATTTTTTAACTTTAGGTCCAATCAAAACCTTATAAATTTGGAGTGCGCAATTCTGTAAAGGCTGGTTTAGACGGTACAATTTTCGTATACGATAGCTGTAGGTGGAAATCGTACCGTCTAAACCGGCCTTAAGGAATGTTCTAAGACGACCAGATTGGTACAAATGATGTATTTATAGTCTTACACGAAGACTCTGCTTAAACTGAAAGGATACGACTTCGGAGTTGATGATGATTTCAAGACCAGATGGATGAAAAACACCGCTGACATAATTGTTGAACTTATCAAACTTATGAATAACCCGTTTGCCGCGTACATCCCATAATACTCCATCATTCAGCACCAGGTCGTCTGTCGGGTTGAAGCAGGCCACGTTTTTCCAGTAGTGATTGGCGCTAGTTGAGTCTGATAGTGTAAAAATGAGCTGGCCTGTTGATGCGTCGTAAATCTATCAAGAGAAAAGAAAGTTTAACAGTTTCTTCTTGTCGACGCACAAAACGTGAGCTAAAAATGAATGATATGGGCATATTAAGTACACATAAGTTATGTAACTATCCAATCATTTTACCCAAATTGATATTTAGATCAAAACGAATCAAGCGGAATCTCGCACAGTGGCATTTCTATGGGTGTTCCGAATTTAAATGGAATTAGAACTGTTGATTTTTGCAGAGGGCACCCTCGTATAAACCTTTTTACCTTGGACGTTTTTTTTGTCTCGTTTTGTGTGTGTGTGTGTGTGTGTGTGTGTGTGTGTGTGTGTGTGTGTGTGTGTGTGTGTGTGTGTGTGTGTGTGTGTGTGTGTGTGTGTGTGTGTGTGTGTGTGTGTTTTCTTTTTCTTTAGGCCCTTTTCGATCTCAGTTACTTTAGTCAAGATTAGTCTCTAATATAAATAAAAAACATTTGTATCCTAGAAGAACTTACGTGCGCGGTGTCTGCATCCGTGCCAATGACCCTGTCTTGAGATACGTTACTAAACCGCACATAATGATCATCCGGGAAAGAGAACCTACGATCAAACAAATAGTTCAGGTAATCAGTGGCTTTAAAGTAATAATATCCTTTTCCCATGGACAACTATAATAAAGATAGGATCAGTGGACCATAGATCTAGGTCCTGATCGCCAAATGCTTGGGACATATTTCGGAAAGAAATGACAAATGTTTAAGACAAACACGACAAAAAAGGAAGAATAGTTGAAGGAGTTAGAGGATCAACTCGTCTTACTTCATTTCGAATATCTCTCCTATGCTCCAGAGCGCGCAGGGAGGCATTCCGAAAGGAGAGGATGTAAGGATACAATCATGATTCTGGAAGGAAAAAGAGAGTAAAAGAATGTTTAAGTAGATGATCTTACCTTCTGCAGAAAGCAAAGGAATTAATTTAAAAAAAATAAAAATCAAAGGTGGAAAAGGAAAACAAGGATTGATAATGCAATGTGAAACAAGTAGGTGGAAAATGAAGAAAGATGGTTTACCTTATTGGGCTGACACATCGAAATAGCTGCATTATTACATGAATAGGTTACTTCTTCCTGTTGATATAAATATTATTACAATGATTAGCACTGACCATCATCATATCATCATAATCAAGTATCACCATCACTATGTATCATCATCATAATGTGTTATCATGTATCATCATCGTCATGTATCATCATGTATCATCACCATCATGTATCATGATGTATCATCATGTATCATCATCATGTATCATCATATGTCACTTCATAACCCCCATCATCACCTTGTATCACCGTCATCATCATCATCATCATCATGATAATTGAATCATTCATTACCTCTCCCGTATAGAAATTATAGACCTTTAACTCTCCATTTCGAGTTCCCAGTGCAATGGTCTTTCCATCAGGCTACAAAGAGAGAAACTGATAATGGAATAAAATGGAAATACAATAGAAACGAAATGTCATACCAAGAATAAAGTAAAAGGTGCTTCAAAAAATATGAAAAGAGACAACTTTAATCTAATTAAAAAGGCACAACTTACCAAGAATGATGCACATGTAAAGACGCTATTTTCCTCGGTGTCTCGTATCCCTCGCAAGGGACGAAATCTGAAAAGCATAATGTTATAAAATTTGAATTTGAGCCATGTTTCTGAATCTCAGCAATGCATGGGTTGAATCAAATGGTAATCAATGGAAAGGATGAATAAGACGTTGATTGGTAGAGATGGGGTTGATGAATTAGCAGGTGATTGGTCTAAACTGAACCAGACGCTGATTAGTCAAAAAGCGTACTGAACTAGCAGGTGATTGGTCGATAACTATCACGAACCTGACGCTGATTAGTCGAGGGGTACTGGTAGCAGGTAATTGGACAAAAGCTATGCTGAACCAGACGCTGATTGGTCGATAGACAGCTAGATTAACATCTAATTTGTGGTTGGGATGGGAGTTGAGTCAAGCTAAACGAATTATTTAACTGGAATGTAACTCACCTACTGTATACGAATTTTCTGCTGCTTCTTGCTCCATTGAACCCACCGTGACGAGGATAAATCTGTTCATGAAAAATAGAAGTTACGCAAAATAACTTCATCCACGCTTGAGAAATTCTTTCCTCGCTTAATGAAAAGTTTAGGAACCATTTCTAAAGATGAGGGGAACTTTGAACGATGTATAGATGAACTCTATATTTAAGTGGCCTTAGCATTAAATATATTTTCTGCGCACTTACCTCTCGTCTGGTAAGCCTTGTGGTGATGTTTGTTGGAGCGAAATGTTTGAACTTTGCTTCTGGACATTTGTGCGAACTGAAAAAGTTTGGGATCTAAATAAATATCTAGAAAAGATTATTTCTTACACCAGCAAAACCTTTATCAATATTTGCAATACGGGGTAGTGGCAAATTAAAGAACAAACCATTATATTGAATACGACCTCACAGTTTAAATGATTTGTGACACTTTTTACCTCGAAATGCTAGCAAAGAAATCCAGCAAAGATATTCAAATCCTATCAATAGCATCAATAGACCTCTTGCAAACGACGTCAAAGGAGATCAAATTGGAGGACAAAATTTAAAAAAAAATTCAATGTCCTGAGAATTGGAAACCTATTGTTTTGCCCTCCAAATTAGGCTGCATTCCGATGTGCTGCAAGGGGTTTATATTACTGCTAATGCGCCGCCACCCGCGCTTCGTTTTTTCTGGTTATTCGATTTTTAACCCAAAGTATATGAACCGTTTTTTCAAGGTTGCGTGCGCATCCAACTTGACGGGCCACAAAACTAAAAAACGCAAATTCAGTAAAATTGAGAAGACAGTTTTATATTTAAAGAGGAGAATAATCGACTTTATGATTTCTTATCGAAAAAAATTTTCATAGCAATGCATGATAATACTCGTGTTCTGGTATCGTGGCCCGTCAAGTTCCTTAAATTTGGATGCGCACGCGACCTTGAGAAAACAGTCTACATGTATTCGTTTTTTTCCACTGAATACTACTGTTTCGTCCGCGTCCTAAATACTTCTTTTTTTACCTTAAAAGTGAAAATGGCGGACAAACCGAGACAGGATTACTGCACTGCGCGTGCTGCTCACGGAGAAACCGCGTCACAATAGCATCGAGTGTAGGAGGAGCCTGAGAACGATGTGGAGGAGACAACATATTCGGCAACAATCTCTGGATAATGAAGCAAAACAAGTAGACGTTATTACAAATAGCATTTCAATAGATTTTATCACGAAAAAACTTGGCCATTAGGTAGACTATGATTTATATATTTACATCGCGCAAATATCAATATCAGTATCAAAATTTTCAAATGTGCACAAAACCGTGCACATAAAATCTTTGTTATTTTACGTAGGTACATGAATTTTCAATCAGTCAAAATGGTAAAATTGAGCAATTGTGTCTGTGTAGGTCCCTAATCAGTCTTCTTTTAAGGGACAGAAATTTTCCCCATCGTAGCTGCGTTGCACTTTGCTTGTGCAAAAGATCCCTACTCCTTGTTTGACCAATCATATTTTCAATCAGTAGAAATGCGCATCGTATTCTAACCACTTTCCTCGCGTCATGCTGCGCTTCGTTTGCGCCTTTAATCATCGCTTAGAGTAGTTATGAACACGGTTGTGACACGGCAAGGGATACGCTTAGGGATATGTTACCTTTTCAGCGGGGGTTCCAGGAGCCCCGAATCGATAGCGTGATGGTGCAGGAGTTTTAGAGGGAGAGTTCAGTATTGATCCTAAAGTAGTTGATATACTGCTGCTGCTCAACCTCTGGAATATAAAATAAGAGAATTTGAAATTATTTTAAAGGAAAAATGTTGTGAAAGATAAATCYTATGTCTTGAGTTAAAAACGACGGAGGAATGGATGAGATGGATGGATGGGATGGGATAGGATGGATGGATGGATGTGTGGGTGGATGATGGATGGATGGGTGGAGGTGGATGGATGGATGGATGGATGGATGGATGGATGGATGGGATGGGATGGGATGGGATAGGATGGATTAATGGATGTGTGGGTGGAGGTGGATGGATGGGTAGATGGATGTGTGGGTGGAGGTGGATGGATGGATGGATGGGTGGATGGATGGGTGGATGGATTACAGCATACCTTAGGGTTTGTCATGGGAGATATTATCTGTTGTTTTAGTTGAGGAAGATGAGCTTCTTTTAGCAACTGCTGGGCTGTTTCATGAAGACCTATCAAGATAAGACAAATAATTTAGAATTTATTACAAATATGTGGGAGAACATTCTCTTGAATATATGTAGCTTGTATTTAATATCCAAGTGCTGCCAGGGCCAGGTCATAGAGCATTCTACACCCAACCCTCATAGAAACTTCTTACCATTAGACACAAGATGATTGTAGATTAGCTGAAGTAATTCTTTGGCTGGGTACGTTATTCGCGTCTGGGCCACCACATCAGCCTGCATTGACAATAAGCACAGTAATATTGGAACTATTGGGACAAATTGGACGCCATACGCATGACGTCACCTACCAAAAGTTACTGGGGTAAAGTGTATGTAGCTGTTTAATTCTATGGGTGATGTAATCTAATACAGGACTTCATTGTAAGGCGTGAATGAAGATACTGCTAATGAGAAACTTGGATATTGCTTTTTTTTAAAACCATTCCAGTTTATTTGTTGTCACTTCTCTTTCTCCAGTTCTTTTTTCCTTCTTCTCTCCGTTCCTTCCTTCTCTCATCCTTTTCCCTTTTCACTTCATCTCCTCCCTTCTTCCTTCGCACCCTTATCCCCCTTCTATTTCTCCCTACCTCTTCCCTTTCACTCTAACTTTTTCTATTTTCTTTCTAAAATGCATCAAGCAAGTCATTCTTAGTCATTCTGAGGTTGAGAGAAAAACTGAGTCCAGCTTTTCCCTCAACCTTGGAATGGCTAATAGTCAATGTTCACTTGTGCTAAAAACTGACTTGAGTTACATAAGGACCATTTTGTTAGTTTAGATACTAACCTTAGTGATTCTTGATAGAGAAGGCACAGCTGATGTAGTGTTTCCAAGAGGTTTACCAGTCACTCTCTCAAGGAGCTCAGCTGCATATTTACAAAATACCATGTGGTCGGCCATGTTGTCCTCAAGGACAGGGTCCAGCATCAGTACTTAAGAATATGAATAAAGAATCGTTAATAGTTAAAGACATCAACAACCATTAACCATTAGTAACAAAGCAGAGACATCAATAAATATCTCTAGTTTTTGAAAGCAAATGCGTGCCTTTTGAATGCAAGTGTCTGCAATATTAAAGGAAAGCAAGCAATAATAATAACAATAACAATCGACTTTATATTGGTGGTTTTCAATCATCCCCAAGTGAATGACATAGTGAGAGACATGGCGGCCATGTTGCATGATATAGTAAAATAATTCATTGACAATTCTTTTGTTAAATTCAACCAAGATGGAGGCTATGACGTCATGTGCAAACGAGGCTAACACGTGACAGTTGCAAATTAATATTGATAAGCTTGTGGCCCTCTATATTTAACGTATCTTAGTGAGACGTGGCCGCCATTTTACGTGGTCATCTGAGCCACGTATTGCCGGCTTGACTTTGTGGCAAATATACGTGGAGTAATAAAAACCCGACTTACTTTGAAGCTGCCCACTATTAAAAAGTTGAAGTTTCCCAATAACTTGCTTAATCTTGTCGCTTCTCGATAACCCGCACAAAGCTTTGCATGCCAGGGCTCGTATCAAGTCGGCATTGACCAGCGGTGTCTTGACTAAGAGCAAGCTCAGTAGAACCTTAATGCCGTTGTTGTTTCGCACACAAGACCACATTTTTGTCACAATGTCTTCTGGACCCCGGTGTAGTCGCACTCCTCGTCCACGAAGCAGCAAAGCTAAATGAAGTTGCTGTGAAAAGCGAATGCAATACTTTGATCAAAAAAAGTTTATTTCATAAGCATTACTGGATAAACGTTTTTAGAAATCCAAACCAGAAATGAATAATGTTAATATTTTTCCACGGCAGAAATTTACAAATTTATAGAAAGAAAATCTTTTTGCGCGATAGAATTGTCGTGAGAAAAAACATCCGACCCCCGCCCCTCCTCTGGCATTTTTCCACTGGAGACATAAGCAAACAATTTTTCATAGGAGAATGTCATTATTTTTACAATATGTACCTTGGGCTTAGGTCCACAAACACAGTTACAGATAACACGAAGAGCCCATATTTGGATGTCTATGTCTGACACAAGTTCCCCCTCAGCTGCTTTTAACAGAAGCCTATAAACAAATGGAATATATCGAGTTTAGTTTACAGTATTTTCCACACACGCGCAAAATCGTACAATTTACTGTCGCGACAAAATTAGGTTTGGGCGGACGTCAATCAAGGTGTTTCCATGACATCGTAGGAAAACAGAAAGTTTTCAAATGCACATGCCTATGGAATGTCATGAAAGATCTACCTGTGCCGTAGCAGCCTTCAACGCGCGCACATGCAAATGCGCTTATGGAGGCACTACCTCAACCGGGCATTATTTTGAATACATGCTACGCGCACGCTTCCACAATCATTATTACCTCATTCCACTTTCAGCTTCTCCCGACGGTAAAGTGATCTGTTCACACAACGCAAGTTTTGCTTTCGGGTAAACAGTGAGAACGAAAAGCGTTTCAAGAGCCAGTCGCGTGACGTCGCCTCGACAGCTGTATCCTCTCCAATCAGATGAAAGGGCGACTATTTGAAGCATGAGGTTAAACCCTTGTAGACTGTTCATCATTGCTAATGGTGACCATACTACAGCTGCAGATGGATGTTCCAGCATCAGGTCTACGTTGTCTAGTAAGCTCTCTTGACTCAGGGATGCCGCCTGGTGGGATCAAAGTTAAAACTATAACATCACTAAATACACTGGTTTACRAAAGTACTTAGAGTGTCTTTCGTGTTCCAGATATCCAGACTACTTCAGACAAGACACGCATTATCGTGTTTTCACTGTCAAGTATCAGATTTACAAAGATCTGAGTTAAGAGTTATTTGATTGTCGGAAGCGAAAAGCACAGACCCCTGGAAATTGTGGAGTCGCAGAAACGTGAAAAGTGCTCTTACACGACGAAAAATTGTGAAGTTGAAGTTACATTGGATTCCTAAAATAGTTAATAACATAGATTACATATAACAGTTACACAAAACAGTTCAGAGAAAACTTGTGCACCAACACGTTGAAATTGTGGCGGTCAGTTTTCGATTTGTAATATAAAAGATGGCTGATTTTCATCGCTTTCGCTTTCTTAGCTTCAATTTTTATCGCTTCCGTTTTCATCGCTTCCATTTTCGTCGCTTCAATTTTCAACTCCGCAATTCCACAGGAATAAAAAAACATGTAAGTCAGCTTCGCCACTGGCAGCGGAAAACCGAGCTAGGCAATCGATACAAAAGAGTACCACACTGATTTTAGATAATCAATACCTTGTAGGCTGGTACAGGCACTGGAGGAGTCCCACCAACGTTCCTTGAATGCATCCTTCTTGCTGAATCGGCTCTGACATGAAGATGAGCCGTAAAATATTTGCGTAAAGCCATGCAGGTGTGCTTGACGGTCTGACGGCTGCCAAATACTTCATCATCATTTAATATCTCTGCTTCTTCGACTCGTAGAATTGGCAGCGTGCTGAGCTGTGAACAGGGAACATTTGTTGCGAAACCTATTATACACACCCTTAATATATGACAGACCACAATTAAAGTGCTTTTCAACAGCACGCGCACGCGCACAATCATCGTCGCAACAAAATTATAGGTTTTGATGGACCTCAATGTCGTGGGGAAATTTCACGCGTGTGATTGGGTAGCACTGTAAAGAGAGACAAAAAGTACCAAGTGTACTTACTAGGTTGATTAGCTTTCTTAGACCATCCCCAAGGTCAAACAGTTCAAGAACAGCACGAAAAGCAAACGTGAGGGAGAAGAAGAGCGTTGCGTGACAGTGACCAGAATCATGTGAGCACTCCAGTAGCCATAACGCGTACTTTACCATGTCATTCAGAACAGGATAGGGAAGAAGACACACCTAACAGGTAGAAACAGGTATAGATATTATAAGCCGCGCATTTATTACAATATAGATATAGATGTAATTCACCATTTTCCATACATCGGTTCACTGGTCAAACACAAA
>NW_022261549.1:195578-206180 GCF_009602425.1 Actinia tenebrosa
CTCAATTTGAATAGGAGTTTTGATTCTATTGTTTTATAAGAATCTCGATTTATCCATTTGTTTATACCACTCGTTTTGCTTTCCCTTGGTACGCATCGAAAAGTCGAGTGGTTTTCATAAATCCATAAAACACACACCAGCCTAATACGAATTAGTAGACCCTATTTAAACCCTGTTCTTTTGTTGTCATTTCACAATTACACACTAACTAAGGCCCCGTATTTTTTTTTTTTTTTTTACGGATACGGGTTGCGTCCACACGTGTCCGCAAATTTTTGTGTCCGTATTTGCAAATTTTACGAAAACGGATACGTGTGGATGGTGAAAACGATTCGAATACGCTGCGTGTGGACGCAAACATTTTCGTATCCGCAAAAAATAATTTGCGGATACAAAAATTTCCGGATACGTGTGGACGAGGCCTAATGAAATCTGTTTCACGGGTTTATGGAAACCGGCTTCTAAACTATAAAAGTGTTTTATATTACACAAAAGCATTTTTTTTAGAGTGAAGGCATTTAACCCATGAAATAAAAATTATTAGTCAACGTGTAATAGTCAAATAGATACAAAAGAAAAACAATGTAATTGAGGTCTACTAAAGTGTGTCTAATATCTATTTCACGGGTTTTTGACTTTACCACCTAAAAGTTGGAGTTTGAGCTTCGCCAAATAAAGTATTCAGGAAATTTGGTTTGTAAGTTTTTTAAATCATTAAAGAATTCATAAACTACAAGAATCCAAATGACATCCTATTCAGTATAAGAATCTTCAATAGCCCTGCTTCAATAGTGCGTATTAAATGTGGTTATTCAAGTTGCGCGCATGTCAGGACCCATTTCTGCTGCTTCATAGAGGTTTGGCATGAGAACGTCATCAATCACTAGATCACTAGACTTTTTAGCATTTATTTGCTTCAACTGAAGAACTTGTACAGACTATCAGCAAGCGAAAAAGACGACACATAAATAATATAAAATGATTCCTCTAAAACAGTCTTATGCTGCAACGCGGAAAGGCTAAAAGCAGAAAAAATACTTGGTCGAATTGGCATTTTTTTGCTTGGAATAGTTTCTTCCGAATAAAACAATAAGGCCTCTGATGAATGCTGTGTGGTTAAAAAGTATGCTTTTCAAAGAGTGCTCTAAATATCGACGACTAATATGTATTTGTCGATAAAGGATACATCTGTCCACATTCTTATATACACACTGAAACATACTACACATATTAAAGAAAATGTCATAATCAAATGCGTCTAAAATGTGCCAAGCATATAAAAAAGCATGACCCATCCACTAAATTACAATATTATGCTCAACCTCATCTAATAATTGCTTATTAGCTATTACTATTACATGTGATATTCACCTCATTCACTTGGCGTTCGTTTAATTTACTTTTACCACTATGACAGACTATGATTTGTCATTATCGGATACGGCTTTTAAATTTCAAACCAGTTCCACCATGAATGACCTTTCCAAATAACTAGCTAATTTTATGGTAGAAAATTAATTTCTTTTCCTCCTGATTGGCCCGTATTGATTACTTATTTCAGAGTCACTGAGAGGACTATTCCAGTCACTCTTTGTCTAAAGACCAAACTAAACGCTACGTAGAAACTACGAGAAAGGTAGGTTGGAAACTATTTGTCTTGCTTTATATTAGAGTGATTTTACCTCCTCGTGAATGAATAGTCAACGTAATACATAACTAATTCCATTGTTTTCTTTTGTTTTACTTGGGCTGTTAAAACTAGTTAAACTCACTCTATTGATTTACACTACACTACATTCTGTGTATATATTACTCTAGGGAAATACTTTTTTACTGCGATAAAACTAGAAGAAATTCAGCATACAGCTAATAAATTAAAAATGCAAACTGAACGAAATAAGAATAAACGACGAGCAAACATTCTTTCTTTCTTTTTTTCTAAAAATCACAAAACTAAAAACCGAGAAAAAAAATCGACTTGAAAAAATAAATGAATAGAAAAAGTGTGATTCAAAGTAAAATATATTCTACGTCAAGAAAAACTAATTCAGAGAGAACTTTTTCAGTGCTTTATGGCACATTGGAGCGATTTCACTTAATGCTTAACCGATGTGCAATATAGTCAAATAGTCACAAAAGAAAACCGGTGGAAATCATGGTGAGATCTGCTAAGTTTAGTTCTATTTGTCGACTTTTAATTTAAATATAACAAGTAAATGAAAAAGGACGACGAAAAGTAATGCCAAAGAAAGCGAGAGTTAAAATGACAAAAGCAAAATTAAATCAGAACAAAACAAATAAACTTCATTAAACATGAATGATTCATATTTCAGCAGGTTAAATCACCCAAAACCATGATGAACGTCGTGATTCACTTCTACGTGGTCCTTGTTTTCGTTTGTGGTAGCCACGCCTTGCCAAAGAAAGAAAAGCTCAATGACAGTAACCTGAATACTTGTCTTTTTGACTGTGGACGCTGTGTGGGAATCCTTGGGGAGGATAAATATAAACGCGATGCTTGTATGGAAAAGTGCGAGGAAACGAATGGAGCCAGCAGAGATCCTGACTGTAAAAATTCGGATTTCGTGAAAGTTAATAAGTTGGATGCATGCTTTAATGCTTGTGCACACTGTACGTTTATCCATGGGAAGAGTGTTTATATAGGCGGTGCTTGCTTGAAAGAGTGTAGAAAAACGAAAGGAAAGAGCATTGATCCTGAATGTAAAAATCCAGAGTTCCTTATGACTGAAGCAGAGAGGGAGTGTCTTGCTAGTTGTGAAGAGTGCATGGACGTAGATTACATGTACGGAGTTTGCACGTCTCTTTGTAGGTCAACAAAAGGAGCCAGCAATGATCCTGAGTGTACATCGCTCCTGATGAATTCCGGAAGCAATCAAACTAAAGAGAAGGATGATTGTCTTTCTAGCTGTGAAAAATGTAATGACGAAAATTACRTGTATAAAGCTTGCAAGTATCTGTGCAACTCAACAAATGGAGCCAGCAATGATCCTAACTGTACGAAGTTCCAAAACAAATCCGGGAAGTAAGAATAAATAACTCGAAAATCAAAAAAACATCGATAATTATTCAGCTTTGGATGAGAATGAATCATAAATCAATATATTTATTGTCATACAAAGACTCTTTCAATGTAGAAAAGAATTAATAAAGGCAGTCTATCACTATAGTCCAAAGCGTCAATCACAAACACGTAGTAGGGGGATGAATGACCTAAGCGCATGTAGCTACGGGGTCTGGAGGGAGAGAGCGCGATTGAAAAAGGGCGGAGATGCGTATATCTTAGGATTCCAGTTATTCGATTTAGATACTTTTGGCGTGTCATAAARCTAATACAACCGCCAGTACCGTTTAGAGTGTTTGTTAGAAAATAAGATAACCGAGTTTCGATACTAATTCATGACTTTATTAGAGGCTCGCCATATTTTCTAAAGTGAAATGTAGACTAAAATTTCGTCTTATGAGATTCCCGAAGCAAAGATTTGCTGCACACACAGAAGAATCCCTCAGCTTCTTCCTCCCCCTCCCCGCTAAAAATTAAAGAGTGTTTAAAGATTTTTTTTTTGCTACTTTGCTAGCCTGTTCGGAGAGCCTCCTATGGGTTTGCACGGCCTTAACGTTGACTACTAATTTTTTTTACATGTTAAATAAGCTATAGTTAAATTAACTATTAATAAACTAATGATTAATGACTAAAGCTACACGGATGCTGTGAGTAAGAACAAGTTAATAAGAAGGAACTTCAAGATATAAGTTTCCTTCTTGTTCACCATGCTCACATTTTACACGTTACTCAATAAAACTTATTTACTTTTGATCATAAATAACATCAAAGCTGAGTTCATTGCTTTTTTACGACTCGTAGGAACGAGTTGCTCCAATCAATACTAATCTTACGAGTTTATCAGTTGCGCGAAAAACAAAAAGCAGTCTTTTTAAGCATTACAAAGCCAAACGTTCAATCTGAAGTGAGAGATCAAGTCAAAAAGATTGTTTACACGCAATCAATCAATCCTTCTCGCACTTACTAATTGAATAAGTTAATTGATAACAAAAGGATACACGTAATTAGCTGAACGCCAATTAACGGTAGGTGTAAGTTTATTACTGAATCTGATTCTATTGTTCTGATAGTTCATTTGTAGATGCATGAATTACTCCCACGCACCTCCCACTTTTGCTACAGGACTATAAAATGTGTCGTTCATCTGGATCAATCATTCATTACTCATCTTGCATCAGATAAGAGCAACCTACAAACGGATAGTTAGTCAGTTTTTTAATATGGCAAGCGTCAAAAGGCAATTGGACCTCAGGACATCCCCGCAATCTTCTCTGCTCTACAGTAAGTTTTGACTCCGGGATTAACACTGTTATTCGTTATGTTATGAATGCTGTTCGCTTAAATTCCCAAACGTTTTCCACTATAGAGTACTTTCTCACCAATGTGTCTTTTTATTCATTAGTTCCAGATCTTRTTCCATTGGATTCTCCTCCACAAGTACGATGTCCCAAGATACAAAAAAAACTTAAAGCAGTCAACAAAGGCAGAAAGTTCGTAGCGAAGCAGATTGAAGTGTTGGAATCTGCCTTTGACATCAACCAATACCCCACACCTCAAAGATACGAGGCCCTGGCGTTAGCTCTGGGAGTAGAAATTAAAAAAGTCCAGGTATGCATGAGCTCTGAAGTCTATTCCCAAAAGATCCGCGATATATCCAGTGATGGTTGTCATATAAGGCTAATCGTTGTGTTCTATTTGTGTTTTGCAGACTTGGTTCAAGAAT
The DNA here is from genome assembly GCF_009602425.1 of Actinia tenebrosa. Next base: position 200,384 of record NW_022261549.1, read on the forward strand.
GCCCGTGCCAAAAAGCGACAGATGATACGACTCAAGGAAACCGCTCACACAGAACAACAGTTACAAAGATGGAMACGAAGAGCAGAGCTTCGAAGATCTCTCAACAGTACGCCTGCTGCAACGACCCATCCCACACAGAGCGGAAACAGCGTCCTTGCCAGTACTGATCCAAAGCTGATCCATATTCAAAAAGACTTGGTTTTGCCAGAGCAGATGTTTGTGGCAAACGAACAGACCAGCCACACAGTACAAAGAGATCGCGCCAGAATAAACTTATTCGGCTCTCAAGCCCAGCCTAGTTTACGGACACCAAACTACGTACAAGTGACTCCAGCTACAAGACCCCGCTGGGGCTGCTACGCGCCTGTTCAAGATTTCCCGCCAAATGTGTTTGCAGCGAAAGAAGAAACTGCYGTTTCCCAATCAACAAGTGCATTCTTTGATAGTGCTCTTAGAAGGTTGTTAACACCAGATATATTTAATACTATGGTTTTTGATCAAAGGTTGATTTGAAAGGATGATTTGAAAAAAATACATGGCGTTGGTTTTTACATTGAACAATATATAGGACTGCGTTAAATAATATATAGGACGTGTAAATTTTATATCATTGCAATAAAAACTTTATTTATAAATATGTGAGTGTTGTTCTTGTCTTCTTTTAAAYCAAAATGTAAGAGCAAAGAAAATAGTTAAGAGGTTTTACTTTTTATTCAACTGAAAATTGACTTTAATTATTAATCCGTAAATTAAAAGTTTGAATCGAGTTGCGCTTTTCAAAGTTTTCAAAAAATGTCTTTGTAGACGAGTTAGTTGCCGTAAAAATATTTCATCCCAATAAAAAAGAAAGAAACTTTCCAAAATCGCAGAAACTTTTCACTTAGACTAGATAAAAGCATATACAAAAAACTAGAAAAAAGACTTTAGGAAGCGACGCCTTAAATTAGTGAATTATAAAGGTGAGAAATGGTAGCGTCTCTCAATTTGAATAGGAGTTTTGATTCTATTGTTTTATAAGAATCTCRATTTATCCATTTGTTTACACCACTCTTTATGCTTTCTGTTGGTACACATCGAAAAGTTAAACTAAAAGTGTCTTATATTGCACAAAAGCATTTTTTAAAGTTAAAGTGAACTCGAGAAGTGTCGAAAAGCTCTCCGCTATACGCGTCGTGCTTCTCCTAACACTTCTCTCGTGTTCTGCCAGCTCCCGCGTGCTCAAGGGAGCACGTTAAAATTTTGATTGTGTTGGTTTATCTTCGATTTTATCGCACGTATTCTAAGATATGACAGGCATTCCTTGTAGTTCTTGTTTACGTGCGCGCGCTACACTTTATGGCAGGCGTTCCTTGCTTTAGTCGGGCTAGCGAATTTACTCCGAAAACCGACGAATTTCTTGCGAGGAACGGAGCGACGTGTATTACACTCGTCATTTCCTCGTCATTCCCTTCCTTACACGATCGTAGGCCATTCGGATCGGCCGAAACCAAAACACTACGAGGAACGCCTGTCACATGATGGATTGCGCGCGCTAGATAGATCAACCAAGAACAATACCTTTCCTTACGCAAACAACATTTTAATGTGCTCCCTTGGCGTGCTTTATAACAGCACACAGTACACGCGCGCGTTTTCTATTTCTTTAATATAGAAAATTTTCTATCTAGTGCGCATTGAATTGTGGTTATTCAAGTTGCGCGCATGTCAGGGCCCAGTTCTGCTTCATAAAGGTTTGGCCTGAGAACCTCATCAATCACTAAATCATGATACTCTATTTACCATTTATTTGCTTCGATTAAAGAACTTGTACAGACTATCRGCAAGCGAAAAAAAMCGCACATAAATAATTTAAAAAGCGTCCCCCTAAAGCAGACCCATGCTGCAACGAGGAAAGGCTAACAGTATAGAAAAATACTTGGTGACGTCATCTTACTACCACTACCAAATTGCTTCACGAATTTTCTCTAATTCAAATTTGTATTTCCTTGTTGATATTTGTTGTGAAGTGTGATCGTCCGGTTGAGTGTAGTCTTGAGAAAGACTGTTGTTAATGACCGACGTTTCGACGACCTGAGCGGAAGTCATCTTCAGAGTCCAGTGAGAAAACGAAACAGTCGATGGTAAGACAATTGCTGCTAATTAAATCAACAAAAGAAAGTGTGCAAGGGAGTCTGGAAGTGGTAGTAAATGATGCTATAATGCAAGTGACCTAGTGGCATTCTTGTGCACTGCTGGACTGATTTAGGGGACGAAATAGACGCCATCTTGGAAATGTCTCCCTAAAATAATTCCACAATGCACTGAAAAGTCAACTCGACCAAGATTTTCCCCTCAAACTCAAAATGGCTAATACAGCTTTTAACAGCTTATAAAAAAAATAACTTGGAATGCAAAAATAAGCTTAATATTATGTTCTCTTTAGTTTATATCTATTTACATTAGTGTGGTTTCACTTGGCATATGAAAGACTGTTGTATATTAACAGAGTATCTACTCCTTTTCATTAAAAAAAATCTACTTTTCATTTTACTTAGTACTTTTTCACAGGCCAAGTCAAATCACTCTATTAGATTTCTGTATAAGCAAACTAGTGGACTAAGCTGCACTCTGATTGGAAAAGCTACCAGCAATATATTTATTTTCAATAGAGGCTCTCCTCTAATAACAACGATTACTCATACTCCATGGAAAAAAATACTTGGTTTCAAAATTATAATAAAATCCAATTCAAGACAATTTCTTTCTGTCAATCTACGTCATTAAAAAAATTTCCAAGACTTATTCTGAACAAAACTTCCATTGACCGAAAGAGCAACGAAAACTTTGTATTTCAGCCAAAGTTCTAGCTAAAAGAAGTCTTTGATGCAGAGATTGATTATACTCACAATTTAGTTGAAATGTATGGGTCCACCATCTTTGTGTCCTACTGAGGGGCACAAAGATGACAGCCAAATCATGAAGGTCGAAAATCATTTTTTTATTGCAACCACTTCCATATTTTTAGAGCAATAATCATCAAAATAAAGTTAACAATCATTTACTCAGTTAAAAAAATATTATTCCAATCAAAGTTACCTATTTCTAATGCTTTGAAAATGCATGACAGAATTGCGTGACAGAATGTGACTGCTAATAATTCGAAAATCAAACACTAAAAATACAAAATTATTTTGGTAAAGCTATTCTTATAAMGGTATAGACAACATATTCAACAAACATTTTCGTTGAGTGATTACTTAGAATTTTAGTTTTTTGATGACATCCCATGATAGCCAAGAATACTGTCCAACTAGTTTTTTTACACTAAAACAATTAGACCTCTCATCCTCGTAATGTTTTCCCATTTCAAACCACATGTTACTTTCTCAAGTATTATTTCTTTGTTTAACGATTATTGCACATGTGAAACATATGAATATGGATACAACTCAAGCTAAGAATATTATTCTCTAGGGAAATATGCTATGTGATCTGAAGAAACCAGTCTCAATAGGGAAAATATTGTGCTCACAGTCTATTCCCATTCAATTCTTTTTTTTCTCAGACCAAGACTGATATATTCCTTGTGTTATGGAGCTCAAGAATGAGAGTTGCTTAATTAAATTATGATGGTCTATCTGGACCATGTGGTAAAGTCTTCCCATTCTCTTTCGTGGATGGTACCTCAACATGTGAGAAATACCTTTTGTCCTATATCTTAGAACCATGTAAGTGTCCTATATCTTAGAACCATATGGAGTGAGATGGGAGAGTACTGGACTGTTCAACCTATTCTTATCTATACACAATCAAACATTAGACCCCTTGCAGCTAACAGTCATGACACTATAGCAACAGTCATGTGACGGCAACTTAGATGTTATAAAATTTAAAATTATTTTCTTAAAGAACATCTAATTCATCATTATTATGACACTGGGGAAAGCGCTTTTGAAAATCATTGCTATAATTTTTAATAACCTTTTAATTCGCTGTTGATCTTTAGAAATAGAATACCATTATAAAGTTATTTGAATTCAATTGATATTGAATTTACATGTCAACACATAACTGCGAGCTGCAAAGAGCCATAAGTAGTTGATATTTAAAGTTTCAAAGTACCCACACCCACATGCACTATCAATCAAAATCACACTGGCTGCATTTCATTGTCTCTGACTTCTGCTTGTGCTTCAAGTATGTCTGATAAATGACACTGGGTTCTATGGTGATCAAGGCAAGATGGAAGAAAAAGCTTACCACAGGTAGGACATTTCTTTGGCTTTGATGGGCCAAGGGACTCACGAATATCCATTATATATATGAATGTCATGATGATATTCTTGGCTATAAACACAGACACATCCTGGTTGTACTCGAACCAAAGAATCAACCTTATGATAGAAAATGGCACGTTGACCAATAAAATATAGCTCAGTGAGTAGAGAACCTGGAATGAAACTGGTCGCACTTGGCCATCAAATTTGTTGACGCTGAGCTCAAGAAGTGCAAGAGTTGGGAGAAAGAAATTAATGCAAGCAAATGCAATGATGGCATTTTCAAGATGGGCAGGCAAGTTAATTTTAAAGTCATTTAAAAACAAAATATCCATCAAATCGATGCTGTCAATCAAATCAAGGGTCACGCCTCCTGTCAGTTTGTCGACATACCATTTTCTGCTTGAGTGTGGATGAGCATTATGATGTGAGTTTACTAGCAGCAGAAACAATATTGGGGTTATACACAATGCAATCTTGAGAATATTTTGACCATATACTTTCACATCTTCAAGGTCGTCTGCATAATTCTTGAAGATCACTGCGACTTCAGGAACAAGAGTGATGCTTGTATAGGCAAGCCAAGCAACAAACGCGTAGGGCAACTCATCTGGGTAGTCTTCACGGTAACGACCGTCTATTTGGTTAACATTTCTTCTAGCTTTCCAACGCATCGTAAATTTAGGACAATTGGGATGCCGAAATTTCATCCAAATGTTGCAGTGAACTTTGGCTATGAACACTACGATAAGCCATACGATGAGGACCACGATATCTGTCGTTATGAAACCAAGGTACGACGAAGTTTTGCTTTCTGTTACTAAATAGTAATCCAAGACTCCTCCTTGAAGCAACAGAAGCAAGATACAGAGCACCTTTCCAAAGATTTCCCAGTCGAATCGACAAGCGGCCATCTTGAAATATGTCTCGAATCCCACTGTACTTTTTCTGGTTTCTTATTTGTACAAATGCTTTGTCCTCGACGATATTTTTTAATCCTCTTGAAAACTTTAGCTTACCATTTGGTGCTTACACTAAAAAACGGAACTAGAGATTCTTAGCGTTGAAGTAAAATTAGCCAGTAAATATCTGAAAGTGCCTTTAGTTCGCAGATCTTTCTGGAATAATCACACAGGTTACCCATAACACGCCTTTACGTATTCTAATTCCGAGGTCATCGAGGTGTGACACGAGACTAGTATTTTAAATAACCCTTTGTTTGCAGTAGAACTGTTGATAGCGATCTCCTAGCGTTCAAACAAGCAAAAAAGTGATTCGAATAATTCTAATGTCATGTGAATTAAGTAAAGTCAGTCAGTGGCTGTGCCCGTACCTTCTTGGAGGGTCTTGAAGGGGTAAAATATGAACTGGGATTATGCGGCCTTTTTGGGGCAGGGAAAATGAAATTTTATGCACTGGGAATGGGATTCACACAAAAAAGAAAGAGAGAACAATCAAAAAGATTTAAGCAAAATATAGGCTGCGAAATGGGACTAGGAATTGCCCCCTGCAAGGCCCTCTTCTTAAGGAAGATGGGGGGG
>NW_022261549.1:215656-245644 GCF_009602425.1 Actinia tenebrosa
GTGTCATTCTCTTGAGAATAAGATTCTTCGTTCAAGTTGTATCCATACTCATGTGTCTTCTGTACAAAAGTAAACAATGAAATAATACTCTACACGTAGTCTGAAATGGCCAAAACGTTACGCCCAAGTTAAAAATGTTTACATGATGGTCTAAAACTGAGACTACTGAATGGTATCAAGTTATTTGAATACACAAAGCGGATTGTTTGGGCCGGGCAGATAAGGAAATAGAAACAATACCGATATTGAACCAGACACCGACCACATGAGGATACAAATGATGWCACAATGTCTTGCGAGGAAGCAAGCAGGAAACATGCTCAAGCACATTAGGATGGGACTAGAATATCTGAAAGTTAGAAAAAATCTCGTCAAAGTAAACACTGAAAATAATTTTTTTTTTCTTTTTTCTTTTTTTCTTTTTTTGCAATTCTCGGCATGATATCACTTGACGTCAGCCATTTTGATGAAAGCAATACAGACTGATGGCCGACAGGTGTCCCATGTCAGACTCCTTGAAATAAGTAATGATCATGATAGATCAGAATCAATCACTCAGAATAACAAACTTAAGTGGACCTTTATCCATGTCTTCCTTTCTTAAGATGGCCCTCATCTCAGTCTTATTTCATATCCTATCTTAGAACAAGTTTCATTCCTATTTCAAACCATGGGTCATTGCATGCTCAGAGAATAAGTTTGTCTTACTGGCGMATAAAGAAATCATACTCAAGAGAACGACAATTTGAATTGGAAAAACATCCATGCAATGAATTTTTTGACAATTTGTTTTGCAAATACCGCGCAAGTTCTAAACAGAGTAGAAATTTCGCTCCCACATGATACAGATACACTTGAGGAATCTTTTAACCAATCAGCGCGCGAGACATATCTACACACTTTGTTTAACACTTTTAATCTCATTTTAAAAGTAGGTCAATTTAACGAGAGATATGAGTCCATTGCAAATGTGTTTTGAAGAGATTCCATGCATTCATTCATGAATTGCATAATTCTGCATGATTGAGCGATAGAAGCGTGTGCTGCAACTAAAGTCATTTGCTAATTATGATRAATAATGATAAATTTTTGAAAAAGAAACATTTGATTTTTTAAATGGTTTTTTATTTGGCGGTACAAAAAGGATGCATCTCCTTTTTTTACTTTAAATGAGGTCAAAAATATAAATGACTTGCTGCTCGATGCATCAATGTGTTTATCAACTTATTTTTAGCAAGAACGATTGAGAAGTTCAACAATACAGCTCTAAGCCTTGCTTTATTACATATCAAACATGAGAGAGCTATATCTTCATTTGGAAAGGCCACAAATTAGTGTCAACTAGCAGGCTAAGTTTTGTCCCCTTCCAGCAAGATTTCCTGAAGTACTTGAATTGTAAATGTGGCAGGATAATCCAAAGAATTTTACTGAGGCACGAAATCAAAGTAATAAGAACTGGTCCAATTATTTCATGAACAAAAGTTGTAAAAATTGCAATTTTCTTGAAAATTGGAAAATAGTTTTTTTGGAGTGGAGTTTAAAATCGATCTCGCTCTACGAGTTAGAAAAGTTCTGGATTAGCATCATGCTCATAAACGTAATACCAACACCAAAAATACCAACACGTTTTAAAATTTTGTTGTCTCATTAAGGAGGATCCCTGGACAATAATTCTGTTCAGCTGCATGTAGATTTCGCCCACGTATTGCACTCCAGCTCCAAGACGGTTCACCCTGACGAAAAAAAAAAAGGGAATGGCGAACAGACTGGTGTGGAATGATCATGCGGTTATGGCAATGTGGCAGTCCCGGATCATTTCGTGATGTCATTGGTTGGCTAAAACGAGACGTAAGGAATATCTGTCGTTTCCATTAATAGCTTAACGGCGCGTGCAACAGATTAATACCAACGCAGAGCTTGGAATAGCGTAAAACAAGCATGCTTAGCATGTCAGCTATGCTATGTTGATAACCAAGTCTTTAAAAGGAAAACGGAATTGTGATTAAAGAACCAGAAAGAATCTGATTCGTCAAGGGAAGGTATATAAGCGAGTGGAAACTACTGACGGCAGACAGTAACAAAGAAGCTATTGGTCATTTAAAGAGTGTGACGTACGTACATTGAACGACTGATTCATAGTAAAGACATACTACGTCGCGGACGGCACTGGAATCACAACCAAATGTGAGTACTTTATTTTTTCACTACGATAATCGCACTATAACACCAATTTAGGCTGTTAAAACGTCAGAAATTCAATAATGGGGAATTCCCTGGTTTGTCAGCTTCGAAATCTAAAGCAGAATCGACTGATATTATGTAATGTAATGTTAACATCTTCCACACTAGGGAGCGTAAGGTTACTTGTGTGTTTCTATCACGTTAATTTGAAGAAAGCCGATAGTTCTGCTTTGCCAGTGTTTTTATTAGATTCGTATCAAGCCAAGCAATCAAACTGTATTCTGTTTTAGTTAACTGAAGTATGCTGTAAGGCCCCAGACTTGAGCAGGTATACGTGTGGCAAGAGATCCGGCTGCGTATAGTAAGAATAATGTTCAAAATTAACCATTGATTATTATCGTTAACAAAGAGAACTAGGTCATACTCTAAGATCACCGGAAACGTTTGATGCATTTCTGGCTAGAAATCCTCTTTGAATGTTTTTTTTAACAATTGAAAATAGTTCCAAAAACTGAACAAAACAAACACTTTAAGTATTTTAAAGTACCATTATGATACTAATTAATAAAGTATCAGTTACTCAGACAAAACACCAAGCTTGCAGTGGCTTTTGACCTTGAACGATGTTAGTAAAATAGTTCCAATTGAAACGTTTCTCTATGTTTACAATCTTTTCCCAGATGGAGCAAATTTTCGGTGCAAAATTCAAAGCGCGAGAACGAAAATACTGTAGCTAATTTGTTCTGGCATCGGATGATTTAGAGTCTTAGAGGTCTTAAAAGATTTTAATCTCAAGATGTTGTCTGGGTTTTGATAGATGGATGCGATGGATAGTTAGATAACCAGGGCGCTGGACTAGCTCCGTACGTCTTGATGTGTGGCGAAGATTTGATTCTGGTGACTCGAGATCGAGTTTACGAAAACTAAGAAAGAACATAAATATAATTGGATTTATTTTGTTTTCAAATTAACATCCAATACAGCAATACTTACCGGGTACCGCTGCTACCAAAGGTCACAATCGGTTTCAACGTTTACCAAAAAGAATGCCCCAAAACAAAAAGGCTARAATACGTCTTAAGAATTTGTCTTCTTTAGAGAAAATCAACAAAAAAGTGTTTTGCTACTTCAATTCAAACAAACAATCCAACAGACACAAACAAACTCAAATAAACACAAACGCGTGCCATTCATCACATCCCTACAGTATTAGGAATTCCAATAGAAAACAACAAAGACACAAAAATGCGATTGGAGCTAAGAAATGCGTGGATTTTGACGATCCCAGTGGTGGAATTCCAGTACATTGTACACAAGAATCGGGTTATAATCTTTAATAAATTGTGAAAACTCTTGCGCGGATAGTACCAAAATACGTAATAGTAATCAATTACCTGATTTGCCAACAACTTTTGAGTGTTTTTGGAGTGGTTATCGTAAAACGAAGTTTTAGAAAAACTTTGTCCAGTGTTTCGCGCCAACTAGGAGGTGATTTCTCGCAATTTCTAAGGTAGTGGGCCAGTGTTTGGAATTTCTATGAGTTTCAATTGACTTGATCTTGAACTTGTTGAAACTTTAAAGGCAGTTAGTATTTTATAGCATGATAGGTCTGCTTCGAGATTTCATTTTTTAGTGGTACCTTAAGACATACACTGAACTACTCGAAGAGTTAAAGCTTGTGTTTTATGCAGGCATTGCACAAACGGTGGGTATGTGGATGATAAATAACCCATGAAAGGGCGCGTTACAAGGCTGAAAATTACCATTGACAAATTTTGAATATAGGGAAGTATACTATTTTGAGTAGTCTACATCAAATGCAATAAAGTTTAATGGCGACATCATGCTAATTTAATTCTACATACAAATTGCCCGCGTCTTGTCCTGATTTTAGCTTATAAGATCCGGACTTTCGTCATAATATCTATGGCATACAATTCAGTCCGCAATAATACTCAGTCTTACCATATTCGTAAGAAAAACCTTTTGTGAAAGAGCTGCATCAGCGATACAAAGATAGTAATACTAACATTAACTGCTCGAGTACTGAAAGATGCAGTGCGTCTAAATATATAACTGAGCCTTCGTAAACCTCTTTCATGTTTAACAAAAATATTAGCCAATATAATAAACACTGCGAGATTTGACTATGCACCTAGATATATAAATCTGCGTTTAGCTTCGCCATCATCTTGAATATAAGCCTCTACTATATTTGATTCTATGGTTCGAAGAAGTTGCACGCTTAGTGCACATGAGGAAATAATGTGTATCTAAGTGATCAATGCTATTCATCTGTTTCTGTATAAGCGCGCGAAGTGCTTTCGCAAGAAATATGTTAAGAAACTTTTCTTCCTTGACAATTGCGCAAAATAAAATATAGTATTATTCATCTATATTTTTTCTTAATATACAGATTGCTTTATAGAATTGCGCAACTTTTCATCCGTGTTATGTACACTAATACTATGAATTGATTAGCGCGTACGATATAAGAAGACCTTTGCGTCGAAGATAAATAATCAATAGTATTTCGGTAAAGTTTTCTTGTTGTGCGCACGCAAACATTTAATTCGCTATTTCAAGTGAACCACAACGCTAGACCTCATTATTTTTGGCAGTGCCAATAGACTCATTTACCTTAGGCGTAATGTTTTCCCATTTCAGCCCACGTGTCATTTCCTAGAGTATTATTTCTTTGTTTAACGGTTGCGCACGAGAAGAGACATAAATATAGATACAACTCAAACAAAGAATTTTGTTCTCAAGAGAATGACACGTAGTTTTAAATGGCAAACATTACCCCTAAGGTAAAAAGGTCTCTTCTCGACCACGTTTTGTGCATCAATACCATTACTGGATCCTCCATCATTGACATACCTCAGTATATCCACTCTTGTATTTGTCAGCGTGAACCGCCTTGCGTCAAGTCGAGCCGACCCTTTTTTGACCTTAACTACGGCTCCAAGGTTTCTTTCCATAAAACACTGATCTTCATCCCCTATGTCAACACCCGCCTCAAGGGTTTGTCTAGGTGACGTAAACAAGCATGCTTTAATACGAACGGCACGTGTGTTAGGAAATCAGACATTTGAATATTAGGAAAACAGAAATGCGGTCAACGACTGACAACTGTATAATAGCTGTTTTTGCACCTTTGGGGGTATATGGGTGTTCCTTTTTAGAATGTGGTCTTAAAATAGAGAGGGAAAAAAATAGGCATTTCGTTTCACGAAAATTTCTTTTAAATGTGATGACCGACCTTAAAGGTTAAACATCTCTAAAAATGTATTATCACTGGCGTGGATTAACGAGGTTTTAATTCAGTGCTCAAGGACTTGCTGTCTCGCGAAATAGCTCGAAAGATTGTCTGGAATTGGCGATCATTTTCAAGGCTACTTTCTTAGTCTCAGTCATTACTGCTTTCCTTTGTACATGAGAACGTGATACAAACAGCAGAACATAGCAAATCACTGAAGTGGGATGAAAAACGAGTTTTAATCTTGAATGGTCTTTCAGTGTACTGAGATACTTAGATTAAGTAAGACGCATTAAGAAGGTGAATAAAATATTGGAAAATAAGAAGGCAATGGGGTGATGAGGGACGGCGTGAACGGGAAAAGTTTGTGTGGAGACTTTCGGCTCCACTTTTTGCGACAAATATATAGTTTAAGTAAAAGAGAAACTTGCAAAAACCTTCCGTACAGACAGTAAGGCCATAGGACACTTCAGCCGTGTCAGTACTAGTCAAACTATTATTAATTTTGAAGGAACCACAGGGACAAAAGACCAGAATATTCCCAGACAAACGCTTCAGGCAAGGGCGAGGTAACTAGCGGAGTGAGTACTGATTTAATCAAATTTCCTGAATCTCTTCGACAACCACGCAAATCTATTATTAAAGCAAGACGCTGAAAAATATTGAAGTGTCTACTTATCCTATTATCGAAAGTTTCAATACTACCGTCACCGCAGATCACGTCTCGATGAAGCTAATCAAGAATCGCTACAGTTTCGAGTTGTTCGAGTGTTCTTTGGTGGCCAGATGGCTTTGGAATACCTCCCAAAGTTAGCTTCTCGAAAACGTCTACAGAAAGAGATGACCGATAGCCCCTGGTAAATGCTTCAAGATGATATAGGTTCACAATAATAACTAGGGAACGCGACGGTTATCTAGTTTTGACAAGGCGATGTGATAAGAGAACAGTCTACACACGTAGAAGCATCTCAGTTATTTTCCAATACGTATCTTATAGTCGTTTTTCTTTATTCACTTGAAGCAGGCATCCCGCTTAATTTTTTATAACCCTTTATAATACTATTCCATCGTATCTCGAAGCCATGTCTGAACTAACGGAAGCTTTTGATAGTGTTTACTTAACTTTCTCTCGGAAGGTGTTGCTTTCCTTCCTCTGTAAAAAGCAACATATAGGCTGAGAGGTGTACAAATGCATAGAATATAAATGCTTAGAATATAAAACTTAATCTTATAAGTGATTGCGAGTAACGTCCCCATTTGGATATACAACTACTTTTTAAAATATCGAAAGGCGTTGCTTTTCTTCCTCTGAAAAAACAAACATATAGGCTGAGAGGTGCACATATATACATAGAATATAGAACGTAATGATAGGCGTAAGTGATTGGTCATGTCAGTATCCATTTGGTACAACATTGCTTTTAAAATCTCGAGAGGCGTTGCTTTCCTTCTTCTGTACAAAAAAACAACATCAAGGCCGAGAGGTGCATATATATGCATAGAATATAAAACGTAACTTTATGGTAATGTTAGTGATTTTTAATATCCCCATTTGGTGCAACTACTGATTAAGATATTATTATTAGTAATAGGATTTTGGATCTTGGAAATGTTTCTTATGATTCAGGTTCTACTGATAGGAAGATATGATGTCATCAAGTTATTGCACTTATCTGGAAACATTAATATTATTTTCCACTGTTTTTCGCGAGTATTATAAAGTGTATTTGAAAGAAACTATCAACACTCGTCAGACAATTTAAGTCCGTTGACAACATATTGAATTTCACCTTGGCCTTAATGGCCATAGCTACTGCTTCAAAATATCTGGTCATACTCATCTATACAACTATACCGGCTTCCGGCTCCCAGCATAGATCCATACTCGCACAACGTTACCCGCGATAGAAAGGCAAGTAAACATGTATAACAGACACATTCTACTTATTGCTGACCACGTGACCGCGTGCACCATTGGTAGTTCCACATATAACATGTACATACAAATATTTTCAAAAATATTTATAAGGTTCCTAGTCATTTATACTTATCGATCGGTTATTTTACGGAAATAGAGTAACAAGATGGGTTACGCAACCACCTCATTTGTGTTTACATTAGCAGAAGATTGTGTTTTCAAAATCGTTCCTAACCTATTCTATCCTAAAATATACGATGTAGACAAAGAGAGAAGTAGAGTGGCCAGGCAGACAGTTTATAATTTTCCTATACTATTGGCATGCACCCCTTCCCAAGAGGACAAAAACATGGCCGCCATGTTGGTTGACCAAGTCACAAGGATCAAATCTTTTGTCAAAGTCAACAAAAATGGCGGCTATGACATCACATGCGATTTATATACTTTACATCAAAAACAGGGTCCCACACCCCTAAGTTATCGCTGTCTTCCATTCCAAGTATTCGTGGAATTAATAGCCTTCACTTGTTAGTCAAAAAAGTTTATRAATAAATTACTTAAAGTTTGACAAATGGCTAAATATGGCAAGATGTCTTTAAGTAAAAGTGTTTGTTGTTCACCTTGACCAGGGGAAAATCCGTAATAAGCCTTGAGGTTTTTCGCTAAGTCTTTAGATAAGTGCAGATGAGAAGGATTAGAAATTCCGTGAGCTAAAGGACGATTATTTGAAGTGTTGGAATGAACATTTCTAGGTTAACAGTCTAGTATTTAATGATTGAGCTTAGAACAACTCATGCTATTCAGAGAAAGTACACTCGAAAGTTTTTCATCAAAAACTGAATCTGGTCGGGAGACAGTTTTTAAGGCTGGCGAGAGCTCCTGGTGTTAATCAGGGAAATTTGGCTAAAAAGGTGTTGGCTTAGTGAAATGGTAGTGCCTGAGCTTACGCAATTATTCAGAAACTGTGAAAACGTGCGTACGTAATTTAAACAAAAACTTGGACACCATGATTAAAATTAATAGAAGAACAAGTCAATATATTGATGATTAATTGGTTCAGTTTCACTTTACTTGTGAGCAGGAAATTCGTAATTAATAAATAATAATTAATAAATTCAATAAATTTTAAAACATATATTAAATCCTCTTATTTATTTCAAATTCTGGCGAATTTTGTTCAACTTGAAGGATGAATTTATTCTTTTTATCGAGGTATTTAATCTCAGTTCCTTCAACTACTTTCTTTGCATGATCCAACTCAGGCCCTCAGTTTTGAAAAACGCCTTGAGGAATTTGTTCCTGAATTCCTGAATTTGTTCTAAAAATTTCCTAAAATGTTATAAAATGAACGGATTAAATAAAACGCACCATATTCTACTTCTGAGATAAATGTATGATTCTTCTTCTTTTTTTTTTTTTTTTGTGGACTTTTCAATTAAATAAACAATTGCACCTACGCTCTAAGCACAAGATGACATTTCAATGCAACGAGGAAGTTCCAGAGAAAATCATCTTTTCGTAAAACAATTAGATAATTCCAGATAAAGCAATATAAAACGCGTCCTAAGTCAACAAAGCAACCCACTTCATAATAAACTATATTATAAAACAAATAGTTGATAGAATATGTTTAATATGATTGCCTTACTTATTTGCATTAGGAACTACTTGAGCTCTGTAGATTGCTGACAGACAACAGTATTATATTCATTCTCAATTTGGTAATCGAGATATAATAATCACATTCACGACAAGTTAGAAGTGTTTCTTATTAGTTTTTTGTCGACTATTGCTTGTAATCTGAACCAGACAATTTTTGAAATAAAAAAATGAAATAAAAATAGCAGAATTTTCTTTACTAAGGAAAAAGTTTGTTCTGTCTATATAAATTTGTCTTTTAGAAGCTAGAGTTTAAGATTAGAATGCAAACGTCCAGGAAAATTATAGCAATCAGAAAAGTTTGTTTTATTTTGGTTTGATTTCATCATGATCGAAACGATGGGCGGAATGGATTATTCTGCGGTCTATTTAGTTTTTAACATTATTATGCGAATTCAATGTCCTTACAGACTCATATATATGTCAAATAGTAAAAAAAAAAACACAGAGAAGAGACTAAAAATTTTGATGGTTTGTTGGCATTTTCAAAATTTCGTTAAACATCCTTTATTCTCACACTATTTAGTGAATGAAATTTCATTTCTGAAGCAAACTCCATACCCTTATCACCTTGTCAGAGTAATCAAAAGCCTCTATTATTAAAGGCATTTTGCACAAACGCACAATGCCAATCGATTTCCAATAGTCCTTAAATATAGATAATTGATAATCTAAAATTTTATGAAATTTGAATCGTCAAGACAAGTACGGAAGCAGATGGACGTTAAAGAGTTTACATTATTGCTGGGACGAAGATCTTTAATATACGATGACGATGTCTCATTGTCTTTAAATAACACTTCACTTGATATACGTCAAATTCATTCATCTATAAAAGGTGTCTATGCGTCATTCTGTGGCCAGATTCTTCAACCAGAGGAACTCTCCAAGCACTGCAGACAGTCCGACAGTGAGGTAAATGTTTTAATTTTCAGTTATTTGCTCGTAATTTCATCATCAAATCGTTTTAAGTACGTGTATACTCAGCCTATGGCCACAAAGTATTATTACAAGTACTCATTCTACCCAAGAACACTTTCAGAATGGAACCAACTCCCAAAGAAAGCAACACTAGCAACCTCACTTGCAGCATTTAAGAATGCAGTTGCAGATATTTATTAACTTGTTGGACAATTACTATTTATTATTATTTATTCTATTTATTAATATGTTAATTATTTAATCATTTTAATAATTATTTAGCGTGGTCTAAAATGCTCAGTATTGAGCGAATGACCTAACTGGTAAATGTAAATGTAAATGTAAGGCATCGAAGAAGAAGATCTACCAATCCTTATTATAGACTTTGGCAAAATCTGTATTGACTCGAATTTGTTTAGTGAGGAAAGAAGCCGAGAGATAATCCTATAACACGACCAATTTTCTTATGAGAAATTATGAAAGACAGGAACGTAAAGCAAAGCTCTTAAAGCAAAACATAGTGAATAAAGGCAAGTCATGGCTAACATTTTCTCTACATCTCTTCCATAAGTGTATATAGAAACACTGACATTTACCAAGACATTGAGAATTCAAGAACATTTACTATCACAAGATTTGTAAACCAGGTTTACGGGGACATACGTGAGTTTATGCTGAGAATTAGAAGATGTTTTAAATCTTTTACTAAATTTGTAAGAAATAATTCAGTGAATTATTACATAAGATAAACCGATTATCCCCACACTAGACGAGTGGGAACGAGTGCTTGGCACCATGAATAGGCCACGAAGCAAGAGGACCGTAGGTAACAAGTTTAAAAACAAGGATAACATCATTCATACATTAGTTAAAATTTAGTAACAAAAGCTTTGACGTCTATAATTCGGCGTTTTTGTATGCAAAAAGACAGTTATAGCTTTCCTTACTTTAGCTTCAATACTAAAATAAATAAGTCAAAAACTGAAGTGCACATGCACATACGTTTTGGCAACTTCTTCAATTCCAATAGAAATACTTCCAAGTTGATGTTGTATTTTAAATCTCTATGTGTTTCTGGAACGATCTTATTTGGTCAACTAAACTCGAGAAAACGCACTATTAAAACGCACTTTAAGATCGATTTATATGGTTTTATCAAAGTTAATGTTAATCAACTATGGTTTTATAGATTTGATTTCGTACTGCTGTTCGCCAGGTCAGCGGGTGTCATGGATGTCCTCTTTGTAATTCACGTATAGAAAACCATATAAATCGTGCAGTGCAATAGAAATGGTTCTCCTTCTAAGAACGTATATTCCTTTAGATTAAAACTTAAGTAACCTTCGTTAGACTACTTTATCAAGTTGTTGCTTGCCGAGTGGGAACTAACCGACTAACTAGAGTTGTCAAGGCACATGTATGCATCAATGTTTCTGTTATTATTAACATTCTTTTATTTACTTGGATATTGTCAAATCTAGATATTCAATGTTTAATTTTGTTAAATAGTTTCTAGTAAACTTATAATTAAAATGTTTCCAATCGGTACGATTAGAAATAGTTTCTGAAGCAGAACCGACTGGAATCATCAAAAAAAAAAAAAAAAAAAAAAAAAAAANTAAAATCATTTCCCCGCCAAACTCATAGCTTTTTGTTTGGAAGTTCGTCAATTTTTCTGTCTTTTTTTTCAGTTGTCACTCTTCCACTTGATTATCGACCTTGCTATTAACGAATTAATAACATTTTTGTCACTCAAGAACCGTGTTTGCACAGATGAGTTTTTAAAATGAAATTTCCTTCGGATGTTTTTGTAAAATATATAAGTAATATGTCTCAATTTCAATCTAATAAAACATGTAATTGGCCGTCCCAAATGAACAACGTTCATAGCTGACAACTAACGTTTCATCACAAGCGGCTGTCAGGAAGACGAAAATAAAAAAAGCACAAAATATATGGAAAATAAGTAGTATAAATAGAAGGTGGTCATTGATTTTAGAACCATTTAGTGAAGTGTATGTCATCTTGTAGGGATTAGCTTCTAAGTGAGATAACCGGTTGACAAGAGAGTAGGAAAAAGTTCTGAACATCTTGTTCTGCAGAGCACGAAAATTGTACGGAAGCACAGGGAATTTTGAGGTAACGTGGTGTTTGTATAAGAAATATCTCCCTTAAAACGAAGGCTTTTGATTTAATGGGCGAACATAAGAAAATATTCTCCGCAAACTCAATTCCGTGTAATGGAACAGTGTTGTAAAGCGACCACAGAGTAAAGATCAAGTGACATCACCCATAAAATGTGGTTACACACAGACTCGCAAACAGCCGAGAGGATGAAGTATGATTTCTATAATTTGCTATGACAAGAGCATTTAAGGTTTTAAAAAATAGAGCAATTAATGAGCAACTTCATTTTTTATTTTGTACATGCGTGAAACGGCCACTTGGTAGAAATGGAGGCCCGTCGCTAGGGGTGGGTGGTTCGATGGTTCAAACGACCCTCCCCCTCTCCACCTTTACAGGAGTACAAAATGAGTTTTATCGCTATTTTTAGTTTTTCAAAAAGTGGAATAACTAAGATTTGTATGCTAAAAAACGAAACTCCCCTTTCAAGGTCCTTTCGACGGACCTCGAAGGATGTTTCTTACAGCAATTCTTACAGTAATTCTTACAGCAAACATTATACCCATCATAAGTGTACCTATACTGCATGGCCTTGGTTCAGCACCTCAAAACTGCTGAGCTGGTCTTTTTTGACGAGGAAAAGAGTGTTCAGTTCTTATGCGAATCAATTATGACCAGCACAAAATTCGTCCTTTATTCAGAACCTCAAAGTTATACCAAGCTAGCCTCCTTTTTAATTAACCTGTCGTTTGAGCACGGCCTTCCTCACGTAGGAAAACAAATCTTTACACAGCAGTTCGTTAAATATATTAGTTGTCGATTGCGAACTAGTTCAGCTGTTATAAATGTTTATTCTATTGGTTCTGTTGGCAGTCAATTGAACGACAATACAGTCATTAACTGACAAAAGCGAATCTACCGGTACTTCTTTAATTATTATCGTTCTGACAATGACAGGCGACTTATGAAAACGGGGCCAAAAAATAATAAATATAGAAATGTGGTTATGGTCTTTTCAATCCTATGAGAACAAAAGGACACTTGATGCTTGATTTTATTCCAAGCATTAAATCAGTTATTGCTATTGATTGCCAACTCTTGGGCGGATCAAGTCTTCAATAATGATAATAATAATGATAAAAACTTATATAGCGCGCTTTAACCATATGCATATGTTCAAAGGCGCTTCACAGAACGAGAGGTGGCTAGGCACTGAGGGTGGTCACTGCCAGGGTTACTTTTTACGTCCTCAGTGGTTCTTTTACGTCCCTCCTATGTTGGTTAGTAATGATGAAGTGTGGAGAGACGGGACCGCCATTGAAAGTGGTCATCCGAGCCTTTTGAAGGTCTAACCATTTGCAGATGTATTTACAAAGGCAGCACATTCTCCTCAGTTATTTTAAGACTCTGAGTGTTGGTCCGGCCGAGGCTTGAACCAGCCCATCTCGTATATGGACCCTCACACAAGTAAAAAATATATTGGACATGAATAATTAAGAGCATGGCAACGGTGAAGGTTAAAAACACAAAAATAATAATTTTTTCTACTCTCTTGAGATCGAGTTTTCTATGAAACGAGCCAAAATATCTTCTTTTGCTATTCCGCGGACTTATGAAGGGCGTCACATCTGCCATTTTGAGTGAATTTAACCAAAATTTGTCGTGTTTCTTTTGTTGATTTAATCAAGATGGCGTTCACAGGCTTCTGTGAAACAGCCTTTTGGAAACACTGCCTACGAAAACATTTGACTTTGGTTAATGGAGATCTTATCAAATGTTTTATTTTGTACTTCCCTAGCTGTTTTTAGTTTTTCGAATTCATTGCAACAAAGTACCGACGTCGAAGAGGCATATATTCCCGCCTTGGTCAATGAAGAAAATTATGGCTTACTTAATGAATTCTTTGTATTAGCAGAAAACCTATCTTACTGTCATGCTCCTTAACACCAATCAAGAATTTGTGGTACTCCCCAGAATTACTTTGGGCAAACTTATATATTCAATACGAAATTGTTCTTATGCATAGGCAGTTGATATAGGAACACTTCTTTCATAGTCAATATTTCTGTGTCCAAAAGAGTTATAGCTGCCGCTCAGAGATAAAAAATGAAAATGAAACCAGTTTTATCGAGTATTGAGTTTAAGAAAAAATGAGCAAGTTAAGACGGTATGAAACGGAAATAAAAACCTCTTAGTCCCGTTAAACAAACTCCCGCCAAGGGGATCAAATTGAAAGCATTCTGTAAACAAACACCAAGTAGACCTATGTCATCAAATATTTTCAGAAAGCTTTTTATTACTACAGCTATCAAGGCTTTGATGTTGCATAAGACTTAAAGGAACTGCAAAGATAGCGCTAACAATAAATAAGGCGATCAGTCAATCCAGTCTTTCCGGACAAACTATTGAAACGCTGACGCTTCGGGACGTTTGTTCTTGAAAGTCACTGACAAATTAATCCATAGTTAAGTTGGTAGAACATTAGCTAAGGTAAATCATAAGTCTCCTGGTACGATAAGTAAGTGTCCCATTCATTATTCCAAGATCTAAGTAAAAGCTTGTTCTTAAGGCAAATAGTTTAAGAAATAGTCATCTAAGGCCCCGTCCACACGTATCCGCAAATTTTTGTATCCGCGATCTTTTTTTTTACGCATACGGGCTGCGTCCACACGTGTATGCAAATTTTTGTGTCCGTATCCGCAAATTTTACGAAAACGGATACGTGTGGACGGTGAAAACGATTCGAATACGCTGCGTGTGGACGCAAACATTTTCGTATCCGCAAAAAGTAATTTGTGGATACAAAAATTTCCGTATACGTGTGGACGGGGCCTAAATGTGAAACGTTTCGACTATTAGCTGGATGGCATAGAACTTACTGAATCAAGGAAGTATCCTGTTAGTCAATCAAATATAGAAACAGGAACAAGAAACAAGGCGTCGAATTAAACTCTGTTATACTTCCCTAAAGATCCGGCTTATAGCATTGAAGTCGGGATTAATCTGAGGTAAAATTTAGACTCAATGGTAAGCCTATGATTTTTTTCGCATTCAGTGTTTCCAAATTTTCCTGTTACAGTACAAATCAGTGAAATTTCAGAACACCCTTCACAGATAACCCTACTTCAGGAAAAGTCTAATCAAGCAGATTGGAACGTTCATCTGGTGTCATCGTCTTCCTAAATATGGTTAACAGCACTTTCTTCGTGTTCGTCTAGTCACATTCTTTCGGCTGAAAATCATTTAAAACTAAGATGACATGCTTCAGCAATTCGGAAGACGCACGACTATTACATCATTAGGCACGACGTATTAATTTTAAAAAGCCCTTTAATTTCGCAATGAAAGTCTTTTACATCGGAGTGATTCACACGTTAATGCTTAACTTTGAAATGAAAAAATATAGAGACGAGATACAAATGCTAAATTAAAACTGTCATGCAACTCAAATTTCTCCACCCATCATAAAAAAAACTGTTTTTAAGAAATTTGTTCTGCTTATTTATTTTTGTAGTTGAAAAACGCGGCCTTCCTCGGCACGTTCTCAACAGGCGTCCATTTCTAATAACACCTTATCAAATCAACGATATAGAAACATGTACTTATTTGTACTTTTTGTAACAGATTTGATTTGTTCCCAAGTCCCTTATAGGTACATATATACTTGTTTATATATATTTCTCTTTAATGATGCTTATTTTATCATTCAAAACCCTCCCCAAATTTCCTGTTACTGTTTTCAGCCATAATTAGTGTCTACATCTCTCACTAACTATCTCACCCTCGGTTCTTTTGCTGTTATTTCTTGCCCATTAAGGCAAGTCTACATAACTGACTGACCTTTACAGGAATGTCTGCCTGCTCAAACGACCGATTGAGGAACAGATATTCAACAAATTAATCATCATAGTCCTTATTAACGTGCCATACCATGAATTGTAACGATATGGATTTCAATTTCCTGCCGGTCCATCACAGCTTCAGCAGGAACAGGATCCATTGATAGTCCCTCTATAAATACTCGAGCTAGATTCCGCATTTTTCAGTCTCAACTCAAAACTGAGCCACCTTTAGAAAGATCATCAGCGTATGTAGTTTTGTTGACTCTGTGTGCAGGGAGAGGTGTGTGCAATGATTTGATGTGGGTTTTTCTACAGAAAAAAATACGACAGGTAGATACACAGCGTCAAATAGGGTCATTGGTAAGCATCAGTGGCAAGTGGAAATGTTTCCATGTTTAAATCCTCGTTTGTGCCGTTATCTTTGGGAATCTCAAACAAATTCATCACCCTCTCCATCCTGTCAACCATCTGACAACCGGAAATGAGTCTGATAGTAATAAACTCGACGTAGCTAAAAAACCTGTCAAGGTGGATCAGAAAGAATGTTGAAAAAAATTTCCCAGAAAATTCGAGTTTGTACGCCAGGGGTAAGTAATAAACTAGAAAATGCCATGCTGTGAACGCGTGGGTGAAAACAAAAGTATGTAATTAAAACAGGCTGATGAGTCGCGCTTTAGTTTACTGTTCTTGTAATAACACCGAAGAAAGGGTAGATGGCGGGAAATAATCCTTTTGGAACAAGAGTAATAATGTATCTAATTCTTTGCGAAGGCGATGACGGAAATGGTCATTAAATCAAGAAGTTAGGAAATGCTGTTTATGACACACATACCTAGGGGCAGTTTTTCCTTTTACTGACGCCCTAGTATCGAAAACAACTCAGTTCTATACAACTTTGGAATTCATATTATCAAAAGAGGATTTCGAAGGATGTACAAGTTGAAATGTGAGAACAGTTTTGTTGTAATGTTGGTGTATGAAAGCGGCCAGCCCACGGTGGGATTAGCAAGATTCACTAACGTATCTAGATAATGCCCTCAAATATCACAACACAAATAACATTGAAAGGAGGTATGGAATCAATGGCATGACGTCATTTGCGGCCAATAAATAGACGAACCGAGTTCATTCATGAACAAACGCAGTTTTTTTTCAACCAACGTGGGCCGTCTTGATCGACCTCTGTATTACAAAGCCGCTTCAGTGAAGAAACACAATTCGAATTATCGCAGATCTTACACGATTCAAGAACTGGTAAGTTAGGTTAGTTACATTCAAACCTTTATCTGTGCCACATGACTATATATTTTACAAGTATCATCTTGTATTCATTGATCATAATGGGGAATGAAGTGACAAGATGTATGAAAATAGATAACTGGTTTTTGATCTTAATTAGGGTTCTTCGATTAGGGTTACTTAAAAAAAGGATTCTTCGCAATGTTATTTTTGAAAACTAATTTCCTAAAGGTTGAAGTTCTATGTGCTTCCTGTCATTAAAAACTGTGTTGATATTAAGGCTTATGGACACCTTTTTTCTCTAATTGACCAACCAATGACTTTTCGATTTGTTTTCCTTTAAAGAGTAAGCTATTTATCATTTTCCTAATTCCTTTGTACAAGACAGATTGAAGGCAATACTAGGGGTACAACAGGCTAAATGGCAGTATGTCTTCACGCAAAAAAAATTGTACACTATTAACACGTACGCGTAAACAATAAAGATACATCCATGAAAAAATCTTAGGATACATTGCTTTTCATGCAATTCTGTATTTGAGTTCAGTTCTTAGTTTATCGCGGATAGTTAAGCTGGCAACAATTATTACAACACACAGAGATTTATTTCTCAAGTCACGAAACTAATTTAAAAAACTCTCATTACACTTTGTTAGTTACCTTACTACATATAGACATATTGGAGTTCAGAGTATTAGGATCATTTTTCGACCACGAACGCCGGATTAGGATAGGTAATGAATATTGCGGAGACTAAACGTATTATAGTGTCATTTTGTAAGTTGGAGGATGACAATGATTCTGATGACCTGAAAAACTGATTGATATAGACTGAAAATAGCAAGACATGAAAATATTCTATCATACCGAAAATAGAAAAATAGGAGAAAGAATAATGAGAAGCAACTAAATATCAATTTCTTTCTTTCTTTCTTTCTTTCTTTCTTTTTTTCTTCTTTTCCAGTGTATCGTTCAGTTAGGTTTCTCTCGTTATAATTCCTCTTTTTCATTGGTCACAAAAAAATGTTCGCGGTGCACACCAAGATATTTAAATCCCTTTGTATCATTTTTGATGAAAAATTATATAAGATAATTAGCTTGAAAGAAAAATATAAACATAAACTCTAATCGGATCAGAAGGATTATCCAAAGTATGTCACTAGGAGACATGCTGAATTTAAAATAAACTAACCAAATAACTTACCTTTTATAATACTGATAGACCATGATGTCTAACTGTCAAACATGTGGCAGTAGGCAGTTTACTAGGAAGTATTACTTCTCGATCTTAGTATAGGAAATATTTCTTGGACCATAGCACTAACCACACCAAGGGGTGTCGTTCCTGGTGTAAGGTAGTTGACTTTGTGATTTCCATCTGTGCATTTCTGTTTGCAAATCTCGTATTGTCGTTTGTTTTATTGTAACTTCGGCTGCTTCGGATCTGCTGAAGGAATGCACGCGTTAGTCAAGCCCATGTTACAGGGCACTTCTGTATATTTACCGCGCAGCTTGCATCGTCAAGAAAGCCAAACTCACTACTCTATCTAGTTGCGCAAGCTTGTTTTATACTTTTTCAAGCTTTTTTGCTTTTTTTAAGTCTTCTTGAGTCAATGGTGCTTTTGCATTTTTCCAAGGCATTGAACAAAAAAAAAATTTGGCTCCTATGTTTATTAAATTTATTAAGCAAATTATTTATAGTTGTCTTAAAAGATTCCATACTCGCGAGCAATTTGAACCGGTTTTGAAGAGGGTGGTAATAGATTGTAAAGTACGTAACATAAAATAATATGGGCCAGCCATTCTTAGCTAGAACAACAAAGGTTGATGACTCTATCTACTACATATCGTCCTTCACTAATATAAGAATTTTCATATGAAGTCATTAGTATAGTTCAATGATAAGATAAGATGAGATTCATAGACACTTGTTTATATAGTAGCTGTCAGGATGAATGTTGACTCGTGGTGCTTAGTTAAACAACTATCATATCTAAGTACCCTTAGGTCAATTACGTCTTTATGCGACCTCTTTGATAATGATCCTCTTATCTAGCCTTCTGAATGAAATCTCGACATTTTTCTACCAGTTTTAAAGATAATTTTATATCGTTTTCAAATAATTGTCAAAGGTTGTGAAGTCACGCCTGCTTGTGCAAACACTTCTACGTAATTTCTGATGCAAGTGAATTCCAATCGTAGGTGCTGGACAACACAAAGAAATACTTAATGCTGTGTCATTCTTAGTCAGCAACTAAGGCAAGATACGTTGTCTTGGACGTCGATCATATATTTATCATTGGTAAACGCTTGGAACACTGCGCCAATATAATGTGAATATCCCTAAGGCATATTTAGACAACTATGTAACATTTCTGTAAAGTACCATTTCAATATAGTGATCAGAAAGTTCACGCTCTAAACCCGGCCATCTATGTTATCCAGCTAGATCATAGGTGCAAATGAGTTTTTAGACCAGATTATCAGTAAACTATTTCACGAGTTTGATGTCATCAGATCCAGACGTCGTGCTTAAAACTGTAGAATCTGATGTAGAGAACATTGACGTTTTCTTTTTTTCGTTTCGTTTACAGCTTTGAAGAAGAACTTTGAACCCAGCATCACAACAAGCTTGTTTCAACTCCATTCAACCGAAAATGTTGTTAGCAAATACACTTTTGTTCCTTCTTCTTCCGCTAGCTTTAGTTGGCGCCATATCTCACGAGGAAAAGCCTGAGGTAAGCAGCACACTCAAAACTACATATTGAGCGTAAATCACGGTGTGTATCTGCTCTGCACGCCACGTGAGCCTGTAACCTCTTGTTTGTCTTTCTTTCGGCCTCCTATTTATTTGTTTGCTTGTTTTCTTTCGGTAATCATACAGGGTTCCCTAATTTATAACGGTAGTTCTAACAGTTTGCATGTCCACTGTGTTACAACTGGCAAAGTACATATGCACTTGGTCTTTCTTTGCGTTTGTTTGTTTATTGCTGGTTGCTTGCTTGCTTTCTCTCATGCAGGCTTCCCTCCTTCACATAAGGTTGAATTTCCAATTCTCCAGAGCGCATTCCCCCTCTGCATGGCCTTCCTCTTTTTTGCGTCTCGTTTGTTTGTCGTTTTTTTTTTTTTTTTTTTTTTTTTTTTTTTTTTTTTTTTTTTTTTTTTTTTTTNTTGTTGTTGTTTTCTTGGTTTATCTCTTTCTTGCAGGTGGGCATCCCTCGCTTATAATATTATACTCTAAAATTGCAGTGCTCCAAAGCACATTTTGATTGGCTATTCCTTGCGTTTTGTACCGTCGCGGTGTCCGTATTCATTACCTCGACCCACTGCATGCATGCTTGTCAAACAAACAAAATATACATTAACAATTTGTATTGTTAATCTACAGAATATCCCACCAAAATCAGAAATTGTATTTCGAATAAAAAGACTAATGCAGATGCTGCGAGACAGGAGGAAACAAGATGTGGAAAAGGTACGAGAAGTACAAGAAGCACTCAGCTCACGGTCCATGATAGAACGACGGAGGCAACTCGAAGAGGTACTTCGAGAAAATCCTGGTCTCAGCGCTCTCATCAAAAATTCTTTGAACAAACGCAGAGAGGAAGAAGTCAGGATGCTCGAAAACGACCCCCGTCGTCGCTGCAGACCCGGTATCTTCTTCTGCAAGAAGTCACGAGATCAAGTCTCCACCGAAGATGCAGCGTCACTTAAAAAGCTATCAAAACTTGACGATGAAATCGGTAAACGAAGACGATGTCGACCTGGTCTTTTCTGGTGTGATAAAAACGACGCGACGGCTACTACCGACACTCAGACTCAAAAGAAATCGTTAGATTTACCGAAAATTAAGGATGACATGAAGCAAGAAACTAAACAAGACGTAATTGACAGAATAGTGAGCATCATCAGCAAAGAGCAAGAAGATCCTCAAAAACGAAGGAGGTGCAGGCCTGGAATGTTCACCTGCGTCCAACGTGACGAGGACAGGAACGTAGAAATTCTCAGAGTGCCAGCAGATAGCCCCAGGGCGGGAGAAAAGCTTGCTGACGATCTGATGGAAAGCGTAAACAAGAAGGTAAGCCACCTTGTTCGAGTTGTAATGATCAGGAGATAATAAGAAAGATTGGTTTCTGAACAGGGAGGTGTACTTTCATATATGAAAGGAGAGGGGGCGAGTGCATGAGCTTCTAAGTGCGCGATCCTCAATAGAGCAGCCAACAACAAAAAAATCGCTGTTAGGCGATGTCCACACTGCCTTAATTAACTCCTCTCCCCCAGTTTGGGAGCCCAAAAATAGAAGTTGGATTATTTTCGCAAAGGTGGACGTTGTTAGATAGGATCTCTCAGATAAATAGATTTGGTGAAACCAAACATGCCCTAACATAATGCCGAGGAGGGGATTGGGGATTGGGGATTGGGGGACTTAGGGGGAGGGGGAGAGGGAGAGGGAGGGGTTTAGTAGGTTTTTAGTTTTTAAGAGGGAAACAATTTTGTTTAATGGATAATAGATATATAATAGATTATAAATAGTTTTGGTGAAACCAAACATGCCCTAACATAATGCCGAGGTGGGGATTGGGGATTGGGGATTGGGGGACTTAGGGGGAGGGGGAGAGGGGGAGGGGGAGAGGGAGAGGGAGGGGTTTAGTAGGTTTTTAGTTTTTAAGAGGGAAACAATTTTGTTTAATGGTTCATCGCACCTCTTGCTAAGGTTATAGTCTTCATCAAAGCGTTTGCGGTTTCTTCTTCACAGAATGCCAAAGACAGCGACGACTCCCCACAAAGCGAGAAAACCAGTTTCGATGTCAAACAAATAACCAAGATTCTCGAGAGCTACAAAAGATGAACAACAAATCCATCACTATAGCAAACACATAGCATAGCTCAAGTGTACCCATGAAGAAGGATGGGGCGGCCAAGGCCATTAATAAACGATAAATAACACAATGGAAAGTTGATTGGTTTGTTAGTTAGAATGAACAAGTGTGTACGTAAAACAAATCGGTAATATTTAAAAATAGATCTAGACAAGAAATGAGATAACATCAGGACATTCCCAGGTTGCCCTTTCGAGCAGGCTCTCAACTAGATTAACTTATAAATAAATATTTTATTAATTTTATTATAAATCTTATTTTTGCTCAGTTTTTCTTTGATTTCTGTAACGTATACTCAATATTTTTCTTTGGATTAATTTGACCAATAAATTTATAAAAAGGATTCGACATTTGATCAAACAAAGTATCATATTCATAACTTTATTTTTGGGTCTGGCTGCTCTGTCTTTCAGTCACGTGTTTGACTACGATGAGGTTCTGAATCTTTATGGCTATGGTATAGTCAGTGATATATATAAATATATTTATCAATATATATGTTCTACGAAGCAAGGCCGCTAAACGAGTCAACTACAGCTAAAATACCAGGACTCCATATACCATAGTCACTATATATTTGCAGATAAATGTGATGTTACAGTTAATATATTTTTTGAATATTTCTTTTGCACCATTATTGCTTTTCTGGAAAATTTGTTGCTGAATCGCAGGGTCCTCAGAGTGGATATTGGATAACTACCGTTTTCCCGCCTTTTGTTTTCAGTGCAGAAATATTGATGTGTGGCAAAGGGCACATGCGACGTCACATCCGCCACGTTGGAGTAATTTTGTTTCCACCAATTATTCGTAACACTGTTGCTGAAATGTTGAAGTCTTCGAACATGACGTCATAGACGCCATGTTGAATGAATTTAATGTATGAATTTAAGATCTGTTTTCTTTTTCTTCGTTTTATACTCCAACAAGTCGACCAGCGTCTTGCCATTACATCCTGCGCACAAAAAGTCATTGCCTGTAACATCACCTTAAGAATCAGAACTTCACTAAAATAACATGCCAATATAGGCCCTTATAAACTTAGGAAACAAGTGAAACACATATACAAATGAAAAGAGTATTATAAAATAACTGTTATTAATCTCGCGTTCTGATTGGTTGAGCGCGCTTTATGAGAGCACACAGCACGCGCACGCACTTTTAGTTGCGTCATTCCTATCTAAAATAACGGTTATATTGTAATTTGTATTTTACGAAAGAAATAAAAAAACTTGCTTGCCGTGCTGTGTGGAGTTATAAAGCATTTGGGGGATTGGCAGAACACTCGAAAAGTGTCAAGAAGCACTTCGCTACGCGTCGTGCTTCGTGCTTCTCCAAAAACCTCTCTCGTGTTCTGCCAACCCCCGCGTGCGTTATGACTGCACACAGCACGCGCGAGTGTTTTCTTTTCTTCAATACAATAAAAAGAGTATTAAAGCCGGAATATTAACTGACGAAATGTTATCGTGTGTTATTTGTGTAATAAAAGATCTCAGTAACTACTATCTCACTCACAATATTTCTGGGGGAAAGATAAGCACAGACATCTCTAGGCTCTTGGGAACAAACAAATTAATTAATCGAAAAATTTGGGGAAAGATTAATTTGCGCTTGATACTTTCTCAAATATAGATGGAACGCTGGTTCAAAGGCTGCAAATGCCACATATGAAAAGCCTTTGTTTGATGTGTTGTTCTCTCTATTGCCACGGAGTTTTTCTCAAAGTTCTCAAATTTTCATCCATCCTCAAAAATGGCAAACTAATAAAGCGTAACCCTAGTACAAATAAATTGAAACGATCCTTTAGCTATAGCGGTGCAAAATTACGGAATAATTTATCACATTTAAGAAACACTGGTTCAATAGCTAGCTTCAAAAAGAATTTTGAGTTAGGTTTCTTTCTAAATTTCGGATTCCCACACGGCAATCATGCAAAGCAGGAACTGTCTTTATTGTAAGATGTTTGACTTATGATTTTCCCCCGTGTTTAAAGGGGGACTAGCACGAAAATCATCCAAATTTCAATTCAGCTGAAACTTTACTTGAATAACCCTTAAAGGTCTAATAATCACTGGTTAAAGCCTTTTCCTGATATTCGGATGGGAAGTATTATATTTTATCGAATTTTTATAGGAGTCTGTGACGTCATACACTCAACACTAAACATTACTCCATACATTTCTTTGTAAATAGCTTCATGTTTTACTTCATTTCTATTAAGCCCAAGGGTCCGCTTAGGGACTTAACGTACATAACTTGTGATTAGAATTATTTGATGGTATCTTTTCTTCTATACTGAGTATAAAACTGGAAGATATTTTGATTACAAAATACAAAGAAATGTATGGAGCAATGTTGAAAGTTTTAAGTTTTTGATTGATTGATTTATTGATTGATTGATGATTATTATTGTTCATTATTTTTTTATAAACTGTTCGAAACAAATGCAAACATTTCTCCTTTTCACCTTCATCCAGAAGCTAAATCTTGTTGACAGGAAGATACCAAGAGAAAATGAACTAAGAGAAGGAATCCCCCCTATATAGCCTTGTAACCATCATGTGCACAGTTTGATGCTATTTTTAAACCATTTGTTTTTCTACACGCGCATTTACTGCGCGAGCTCAACACTGTTTGCTTACGTTTTGGTGGTTTTTCCGTTATTTCGACTCTGCCCTGGATATGAAAGTGCACGTCGAAAGCTTGGCAAATACGACAAGAAATTGAAGTAGTAATTTGTTCAACTTTATAGAGTATTTTTAAATTTATTTTCAAAAGCTTTCGACCTCCATCTTCATCTTGAGGGCAGATTTGAACATTCGAACATAAGAAAAGCACGAGAAAACGTTAGCAAACAGCGTAGAGCGCGCGCGTACTATGCGCGTGCAGAAAATCAAACGATCAAATAAATGATATCATTGGATGATATTTTTAGAATAGATTCTAAAAATAGCATCAAAGTGTGCACATGATGGGGCACGGGAATTCCTTCTCTTAGTTCATATTCTCTTGAAGATACTTAAAAGATTTCTAAACTGAAACTAATTTTCCGCCATTCTGTCTTCTATGTCCCAAAATTGCAATTTTTCGCCCGCGCCCAATTCCATGTAACCATAAAAGTACACGTTTCAAATTGCAACTACCGCTGACCGTAAGGTTACTTATGAGCGAGTCACCTTTTACTTAACGTCAGTTGAACGACATCGCGACTTGAGGAGCACCCAAAATGCATCTACTCCAGATTTCTATGGTTTTAGGGCTCGCAATATGCCTTGTTCATAATGTTCACTCCATGGATTTTGACTTGATGAACTTTGCCCGWGATACGGTGATGGAGTATTCCAGTGGTACAGAAAGAACAGTAAACATTTTACAACCACAGCTCAAAGTCGTAAATCCCCCGGTAAATCCATATAAACGACGGAACAAAAAAAAATCGCGAAGAAGACGGCCAGTTGATGGCCATGGCGGTGTCGTCGGTGCCGGTGGCGGTGGCGGTGGCGGTGGCGGTGGCGGTGGCGGTGGCGGTGGCGGTGGATTTCTTAGTATGCGGAAACATCGACGTAAATTCAGATTCAAGCGTCCCCCAAGTGGATATACACATCGACGTAAATTCAGATTCAGGCGTCCCCCAAGTGGCTATAGAAGGAATCGCAAGCCACAAACTAAACTAACTTTCATTACACGAACAAAGACATATCGGCGACGTTCAAAGCCGTCTAATAAATTCCTGGAAGCAATGGCAACCATCGAACGAGCTGTCGCAGAAGCGGAGGTAGCTCGATCGAGAATWCGCTACTCCGATCAGAAGCTCCAAGACATGAAAAAGACCATCAAACTAGCAGTACAGAAGAGAATGTTCCAGTTTGCAAGGCATCGACTTGGACAAGCGCTATTCCTCATTAAAAACCACAATTCTACTCCAACATCAAGATCAAGAAGATCAACTCAGAATCAAGCCTCTGTTTTTATGGACGATCTGAAGCAAACAATGGGCCCTGCTCAGTTCGACAAATTCATGGCTGTAATGGGAGACGTGACACTCATGTTTGCTATCGATACAACTGGGAGCATGGCTGATGAGATTGACACAGCCAAACGTATTGCAGTGGATGTTATAAACTATCAACGAGAGAATCCAGTGAGTTACATCCTATCGCCATTCAATGATCCAAGTAAGTAAATCTTTATAGTGGTCATTAAGTTTGTCCCAAACCAAAAGAGATTTGGCATATGTTCAATGGAGGTGAAAAACAAGATCAAATCTGTTCTCACTGATACAAGATACGCCTATATTAATTACGCTTATCGCTAATCCTGGGCTGTCGTACTTTTTGGGTCAAACCAGCCTAAGAGGAAGGCGGGAGAAAACCGACGGTGACTGGGGATGAAGCCAAAAGAAGTGAGAGCCTTATGACGACATTTTCGCCACAAAATACTTTTTTAATTCAGGGTTTCCTATAGTAAATGTCAAAAAATCAGTTCCCAACTTTTTGACCTTTCTTCTCCATCTAATAAATAATCTATGGTCTTCGCTCACTCTTTTTTATAACCTTAATAAAGCTACTGGCCCAGTGACTTTTAGAGAAACCACCGAAGGAGCATTATTCGTTGATGCCATCAACAAACTCAAAGCCACAGGTGGAGGAGACTGTCCTGAACTCACAATGAAGGGTATTCTAGACGCATTGTATGAGGGACCCGATCCAGGTTCACCGATGTACGTATTTACTGATGCCTCAGCTAAGGATGCAACGCCAGAAAACATCAATGAAGTTAAAATCATGGCAAAGTTTTTGGGGAAAGTTGTTATCAACTTTTTTACCACAGGTATGTTTTTGATTGAAGAGTAAAATTTTAGTTTAGATGAAAGTGTAGGTGCGAAAAAGAGCAAATTGAAACCATGCGCAATGGTACAGACACAACCTTCAAATAATTGATAGATAAATAGATTAAAATAATGTGGCGAAATACGATGCTAGTAGTTAACATATCATTTTTCTGATGCTTGAACAACAGCTCTATGTCGCGGGTCAAGTGTGACGGACAGTCCTTTCATGCAAATAGCTGAAGCCACTTCCGGTCAAATGCTCAGTCTCACCAGTGCAACAGAGCTACAAAATCTCAATGGCTTTACCGGAAGTGTTCTTGGAGGATCCACTATCATCAACTCTGGGTGTAATATCTTCAACCGCAAGAAGAGAGCAGCTTTGACAGCTAGTAGGTACAGCATCAAGATTGATGACTCGATAGGCAATATGTCGATCTGTGTCACCACAGACCGTCCAAATCAGGGAGCAGCAATCTCTCTGACAGATTCTCAAGGTGAGTTACAGCAGTTTTTACTGCACATATAGGCAGTGTCTCAAGCTAAAGTGACAAAGAAAATCATTTATATCACGTGACCGCCATCGCTGCCCAAGGTTATTTTCCCAGCGCTTCTGTTGTTAGTTTATCAGAAAAGGATCTCTATCTCCTAAAGATTTTTATTTAATCTAATTTAATGCTTTCCTTTTCCAAAATTGTCCTACATACAATAACGTGACCGTACATACATTGCATGTATATCTGGCAGATATAAACATTTTCCTATCTTATCAAAATCTGGTCATAACCATATTTTTCAGGTGTAACGATTACATCCGGCAAAGTCTCCATGTCCAAGGTTTCAATCTACGAGATTGCGAGTCCCAGAGTAGGGACCTGGACCCTAGTCATTCCTCCCAGTGCTGGTATGCATAATTACTTTGTCAAGTCCAACAGCGACCAAAATATAGACTTTGACTACTATTTTCTGATGCTCATAAAAAAGCCTGCTTCTGAAGTCCCCGTGACGGATCCTCTGATAGGTGAGTTTGATTGATTCTTTGTTGGTTGAAAGTTCTGTTCCTCTGATTTAGCCTTAATTTTGTGCACAACCTTGTATCAGTGAAGGTTCATAGAATTTCATGTTTGCATCGTTGAAGTTGTGCATTCTTTGCTGTGCGGTTAGTATTTGTGAATATTTTCGTTAAGGTCGAAAACAGTGACCTTGAGTCATTGATTCTGTAATCAAGAAGCACAGCGGTATCGTAAGAAGTCGAAAAAGTTGGATCTTGGAATTAAATGCTCACACTCTTTGCGGAATGAGTTATCTCGATACTGTGTTGTCCTTGTACGCGACTGTGTACGCGTGTACGTCTAAAATTGAGTCTAAAACCTTTAACGAACCAGAGAAAAAGAGCGGTCTAGAGCCGGAACTTCTCATTCGGATAACAGTACCAGAGTACCCTGCTTGTGCTTCCTCATTCATGAATTTCTGTACACCGGCAGATCCAACAGATTTTATTGAAAAAATCAAAGCGTATGGAAAGTAGCATATTTTGCGAAGAGAAAGCTTGAGAACCATGATTTTGCACATCAGTTGGACATTAATAAAGTTGAATAGCTTCTGAGAGTGAGTGACTTCAATAATCTCCTTGACATACGTGCGATTATAACCATAAAGTTTCTTTCTCTTCGCTTTTTTAGGGGAAAACAGCAAAGTTGTTATAACGTTAGCAGGCAACGAAAAAACCCGTAAGAACTCAGTTGTTCTGGAACTGATCACAAAGTATGGCAAACACATACGAGACCTCCAACTGACGCCTGACAGCAGAGGAGTGCGCTATACAGCAACCTTCACCCCACCCTCCCGACCCTTCAAGCTAAAAATCAAAGGTACAACAAAAAGAGGCAACCCGTTTGAAAGAATCTCTCGCAGTATCGTCGAGCCAAAACACGTCCAACTCAGAGTCCTCCATTCTGTTAATGACTTCACATTACGCAGAGGAACGAACTCCACAGTCACGTTCCATCTTTACAACTCCGCCAATGTGAATAAGAGGGTAAAGATTAATGTCAAAGACCGGCTTGGTTACGCAAGAATTAAAAGTAAAATTCGTACCATAAGGCGAGGGAGGACGGTGGGCGTTCTTCAGTGTTTTATTCACGACCCCGATGAGCGCTGCTATCGGAACATGTGACACGGCGTTTATCTCAGTGTCTGTCAACAATGGCGCCGAGATTGTCTCTCAACCTGTTCAGCTGATTGTGATTGAGTAAATTGATTTGGACTATTACAGTCTGCAAACCAACAGTTTGAAATACACTATGCTCATGATTGCTTAAGTAGATCGTTACATTTAGAATTGTTAATGCATAAACCTGCACACAGCCATGTGTGTCTGAGAGGGGACATAAAAGGTGTGTAGATTATATTTTAGATTGCCATGTTGAATAAATTTAGCCTTGAAGATTTGTTCCTTTCTCGTTGTTTTATCCTCGATCATGTCAACCAGTGCCGGTCTTTCTTTCGATTCTTTTTGATTATGCACACCCAGAATTCCTGCACAAGAGATTATTGCTGTAACATCACCTTAAGAATCAGAAATTCACATAAATAACATACCAATATAGGCCCTTATAAACTTAGAAAACCAGATAAACACATATACAATGGAAAGAGTATTAAAGCCATTAATGAAAATTCCTTAAATACTTGCACTCATTGGAATTCGTATTTGGAATTAGAACCATTATCACCGTTTATTGAAGCAAACTCCAGGGGGAAAAATATCATTTCAAAGCAAATACAGAAAATCTTCACTATTGCATGCTTTCCACATTTCCCCGGATGCTAAGCCTTATCATTTGTTGACCGGAAGATGCTAAGGAAGCAGTGAGTCTAACGCTTCATTTATTTCCATTTTTTTGTTGGCCAAAATCCAAACATACAACTGTTCGCGTGCACTTAACAGCATACGTTTTGAATTACAACTTCCGCTGACAGTAAGGTTACTTATTATTAATCGCTTTTTACTTTGCGTCAGTTGAACGATAACACGACTAGAGAAGCACCCAAAATGCATCTACTCCAGATTTCTATGGTTTTAGGGCTCGCAATATGCCTTGTTCATAATGTTCACTCCATGGATTTTGACTTGATGA